>JAZKJV010010747.1:0-180919 GCA_037367405.1 Ottelia alismoides
TCCGCCAAGCAGCGCGCCGATGACGACGCCGACCAGCGGGTAATAAAGCAGCGAGCGGCCCAATTCCGATTCGTCGGGTGGCTCGGTCAGCCGAACCGGCAAGCGGGTGAGAAATTGGATCCTCGCGATCAACAGCGGCCGTAGGCGTTTCACCGGGCGACCTGCCATTGGCCATCGGCCTGCTTTTCCAAACCATGCAGCGAGGCGTGCGGCACGCTGAATTCGGCCATGCGGGTATGCGGCCAGCCATTCAAGACGCAGCGCAGCAAGCGGATGACGCCCCCGTGCGTCACCACCAGGATGCGGGCGTATTCGTCCAACTGGGCAACTGTCTGAAACGCGCCGAGGACACGCGATTCAAACTGGGCCCAAGGTTCGCCGGACGGCGGGGTACTGCGGTGCGGCTCGCGAAAAAAGGCATCCAAGGCCTCTGGCGAACGCTGATGCAGATCCGCGAAGGTCTGCCCCTCCCAATCGCCAAAGTGGTATTCGCGCAACGCCGGTTCGATTCGGCAGGGGACACCCACCGTCTCGGCCAGTTCGGCGGCGAACTCGCGGCAGCGCAGCAAGGGCGAGGTGACGATCAAATCCCACTCGCGTCGACCGTTCACGGCATCGCGCATCTGCCACCAGCCCGTCGGCGTCAGCGGATCATCCTGGCTGCCGCGAAATCGGTCGCCGCCGGTCACTTCGCCGTGGCGCAACAGGTCGATGCGGTACAATCCAGGCAAGCGCGTCACGCCGTCGGCGCCTTTTTCAACAGCACGAGGCGGTAGAACGCCAAGGCGCCGCCAGCACCGACCAGAATGGCGGTCAGGTCCATGCCGATCCCCAGACCAAAGCCGTGGGTTTGAAAATTAGAGCCCATGAGATTGCGCAGTACCCCATGCATCCAGATCAGGAATCCGCTGTAATAGACCAGCACGCCGCCGATCATCCATTGCAGCGGCGGCAAGCCGATGCGCTCGGCGGCGCGGTAGAACAGAACGGCAATCGCCAAAATGGACAACATCGAGAGTATTGCGGTCATGACACAGCTCCGGATTGCGAGAAGCGGCACTGTAGCAAATCGTCCCGGTTGGCGTCAGCGCAAGCCGCGGGGGTAAAACGATGCGCGCCATGGGCGGATTCGACACCACCGATTTGCTGAGCGGACTGCCAGAGACGTTGACCGCGGAACGCTTCGAAACACTGCTACGCAAACCTGGCGTGCGGGTCGAGCGCATCCTGTCGCAAGGCCAGAGTACGCCGGCGGGCGACTGGTACAATCAGGCCTGGGACGAGTGGGTGCTGGTGCTGCAAGGCGCGGCGCGACTGACCGTGGAGGGCGCGGAACAGCCGATCAGCCTTGCGCCGGGTCAAGCCATCTGGCTGCCGGCGCATTGCCGCCATCGGGTAGACTGGACGCCGCCGGATCAGGTGACCGTCTGGCTGGCGCTGCACATCGACCCGGTCGGACTTTCAATTCCTTCGGGAGATGCAACATGAGTGAAATCAAAGTCGAACGCCAGGTGGGTGAAACCCGCCTCAAAGCCTTGGGCGTGTCCGGCTGGCCGACCTGGGGCGCGCCAGCTTCGGAATTTCCCTGGACTTATGACGCGACGGAAACCGCCTATGTGCTGGAAGGTCAAGTTATAGTCACGCCGGATGGCGGCAGCCCGGTCGAATTCGGCGCCGGCGATCTGGTGACCTTCCCCGCCGGCATGAGCTGCACCTGGAAAATCCTTAAAGCGGTGCGCAAGCACTACCGATTTTCCTGAGTCCGGCGCGGGCCCATGGCGGACAGGGCAATGCGGGTCGGAACTCGGCTACTGCCTATCCGCGTCGAACAGATCGAATTCGCGCGCATCGACACCGGAGCCCTCGCAACGGACGCCGCCTTCCGCAACCCGGCGGGACAGGGCAACCGCTTGGTCGGTCAGCACCACGGCCTGGGAAACCGTGCCGCAATAGATGCCGCGATCCAAAAGACTCCGAAACGACTTGCCCTGGTAGCGTGTGCCAAAGACGATCGCCAGGGTCCGCGCGTTGTCGGCGTATATCCGCGTCTGCGGCGTAACGCCCTGTCCGACAAACCGGCACGGCGCGGCGCTTTGCAACGCCAATTGGCCATGGCTGACGCCTTTCGCATAGTCTAGGGCGCAGGTTTCCCCCACCTCCACAATGCGCAGCCGCCAGCCGGCGATGACCGCTTCGACGCATCTCCGTTGGCCGGACTTCCGATAAGGGTGATTGTTATCGCGAACAAAAACGTCAGCACGCGCTGGTTCATCAGCTTAGACATAGGGCTCCCCTTTTTCGACACCCGCCGCTAGTGCATCGTCCCCGACAAAAGGGCTACTTTTCGACTGCGTGATTCAGGCATTGAAAATCCCGTTTTGCCGCGCCCGAGCGCTGGGCTTTTCGACGGTTAAAGCCCGTCAGGGGCGCGGCACGGAGGCCGCGCGGCGATCAGAGGACAGGAGTCCGTCTGATCGCCCCCGGCGAAAAGTCCGGCGCTCGGGATTCAAGCGGCAATCGGGGGCCCTTTCTTCTGGTTACTCTTCTTTGGGCAAGCTGTATGGACCGGGGACATAGCTGACAGGTGTACGGAGACATGGTTGACACTTTCGCACGAACTCCACTGTTTGTGAGGAAGAACAACCATGCCTTGGAATCCGATAGAACTCATGTCACTACGCAAAGAATTTGTGAACCTCGCCTTGCAGCCAGGAGCGAACCGGCGCGAACTATGCCGACGCTTCGGTATCAGTCCACAAACCGGCTACAAATGGCTGGCGCGCCATGCGGCGGAGGGGCCCGAAGGCCTAGCCGATCGGTCGCGCCGACCCCACGCCAGCCCGGGCCTGACACCTGAAGCGGTGCAGGCGACGGTGGTCGAACTGCGGGCGCAACACCCGTACTGGGGCGGACGCAAAATCAGCCGGCGCTTGCACGATCAGGGCTTAGCGACGGTGGCACCGAGTACCGTCAGCACGATCTTGCACCGGCACGGCCTGATCCACCCGCCGACGGATCGCCGTCAGGCCTGGCAGCGCTTCGAGCATGTCCAGCCCAATGCCCTCTGGCAGGCGGACTTCAAGGGTTACTTCGAAACCCTGCAAGGTCGCTGTTCCCCGTTGACCGTGCTCGATGACCATTCGCGCTATAACCTGGTGCTGGAGGCCTGCGGCGATATGCGGACGGAAACGGTTCAGGCGTGTCTGGAAACCGCCTTCCGGCGCTATGGCCTGCCGTTACGCATGAACTTCGACAACGGCGCGCCCTGGGGCTGTCCGAAGCGGTCCGGGCAAATCACCACGTTGGGTGTCTGGCTGGTCCGCTTGGGTATTCAGCTGAGCTTCAGCCGTCCCTATCACCCTCAAACCAATGGCAAGGAGGAGCGGTTCCATCGCTCGCTCGCGGCGGAGGTCTTGAATGGGCGGAGTTTTGAAAGCCTCGCTCAAACCCAGCAGGCCTTCGATCGTTGGCGCTACATCTACAACCATGAACGGCCGCACGATGCGTTGCGACTCGCGACGCCGATTAGTCGCTACCAACCCAGTCCCAGGCGGTTTCCGGAAACCTTGCCACCCATCGACTATGGCCCTGACGATACCGTCCTGATGGTGGGCTGGAGCGGCGAGATTCGCTTTCGCGGTCAGCGTTACCGCGTCTCCAGCGCGCTGCACCGCCAACCAATTGCCGTCCGCCCACGCGTCACGGAGGACGGGATTTTCGATGTCTATTTTGCCCATCATCACTGCCTGACGCTTGACCTAAACCAGCCCTCTCAAACAGACTGACGCGTCAACCATGTCCTCGCACACCCGTCCACCATCTCCCCGGTCCATACAGGGCAAGCAAAGAAGAGTAACTCGCCTTCGGGGGCGAAACCCCGATTCAAATCAGCGTCGCGATAGCGACTCTCGGCAAACTAAGCTAACGTCGGTGACGTTGCACTAGCCGAAGATATTTTTGTTTGCAGGGAACCGCCACGACAAGCACCTGTCTTACGCGAGCCTATAATGGGGCCTCACCTAACCTCGACGGAGAACAAGCTCATGAAGAAGAAAAAAACCGGTCCGCCGGCTGTACCCAATAACCCGGTGGCAAAGTTCGCCGGGCGGTTTAACCGGGCCGCGACCCACACCGATAGCCGCCAATATCGGCGCAATGGCAAGCACCGTGGCCGAGAGCCTTACCCCATCCGATTGAGCGGATTGGGCAAGGCTTCCGCCTCGGCGGCTTGATGGTCGCCTAGTCCGACGTCCCGAAATCGCTGAGCAAGTCAGCCAGACTGGCATAGCAGCGATCCGCCAAATCGCTCCAGATCCGTCGGCGCCGCGCGTCGGCCTGAATGAGCTGAATGGCCCCGGCGGCGCGCGCCGCGCGTAATCCGGTCTCCGAGTCCTCCAACACCAGACAGTCGCGGGCATGCGACGCCCAACCGCCGGGCGGCTTCGATAAACACATCGGGCGCCGGTTTGCCGCTGGCAACCTGATCCCGCGTCACGGCGATGTTGAACCCAGCCGTCGATACCGGCCCGGCGGCAGACATTCCGCCGCATAGCGCGCCTCGCTATTGGTGGCCAGCGCGAATGCCAGGTCTCGTTGGCGCAGCCAAGCCAGCAAGGGCGCGACGCCGGGGAAAACCGGAATGCCTTGCTGGTCCAGCGATGTTCGCCAGGCGCGCTCCGCCGCGCTGAAGAATTCACCGCGATCGAACCGGCCAACCCAGTTGGCACTGAACGCTGCCTCGACATCGGCGGAGTGCCGGCCGCAGAGATCGAGGTAGAAGGCATCGTCGAACGATTGGCCTAGCGCCTCCGCCGCCTTTCGCCAAGCGGCGCGATAGCCCGACTCGGTATCCAGCACCAAGCCATCCAGATCGAAGATCACCGCGCGAAACGGCGGCAAGCCTTGCGACATCATTCGGCAACGCCCGTTTGATCGGCCCGCCGCAACACGCGGATAAATTCGCCGGGCGCCTCGCGACTTGAACCGACCACGATGCGGCGACCCAGCGCCGTCTGCTCTGCTAAACCGGCGATTTCCACCGACTCACCCACCACCGCCTGCCCCATGTAGGTTTGGGTAAAACACAGCACCTCGGGAAAGTCTGGATGATCCAGCCCATAGCGCGCCGGATAGTCAAAACCCTGACGGTCATCAAGCACCCGCGCGGTGATGGCGCGCGTCCCCAGCTTGCGCTGACACTCGGCGGGAGGCGTCGCGTCCGGATCAACGAAGGTCAGATCGAACTTGGTGCCATCAATCAGCGCCTTGTTGACCTTGCGGCGCTCATGCCAAAGGTACTCCGGATAGGCCAGGTCACAGCCGCGCCGCTGGTAGGCGTCTTGCCAGGCGGCGGCATCCAGGTCGGCCAGAGCGCCGGAGGCGATCCACTCCCGCACGGCGACACGCGCCGCATGAAAGGTTTGGCGATGGTAGACGACGAAATCGAGATCGGAACTCGGCCGCTGCGCGCCAATCAGCAAGGATCCGGTCAGGCCGAAATGGGGTGGAATCCAAACCGCGCGCGACAAACCGTTCGGTCAGCCGGCGCGCCTTGGCTTCGATCGGATCGAGGTTCGACGCATTGAGCAGTACCCGAAGCCGGACGGCGGGCTGATGGTGCCGGACGATAGCGGTTTGCGCCACGCCATGAAGGTCGGCCTGCAAGCGCGGCGAATGCCAAAGGTAATGCGGAGCCCGCGTTTGCAGATAGGTGTTGGCCTCAGCGGTCGCCAACTTGGCCCAACGGCTAGCGCCGTCGCGCGCGTAGCGCAGAAAGCACAGCACCCGGCCTTCCTCTAGTTGGCCGTCAACCACGGCGAACATCAGCCCGTCGGCGGTCTCGATAAAGTCACGCGGGAGAATAGGCATCGCCTAAGATGAATCCGCTACACACCCGACGATTTTACGACCGGCGCCGCGACCACAGCTTGCGCAGGAACTTCTCGCAACCCACCAGCAGATAAATCGCCGCGCCGGCGCCGGCGGCCAGCAGCCACTCTTCACCGCCGATGGGGCTGCTTTGGAACACCCAGTTGAGCGCTGGCAAATAGGTAAAGGCTAGTTGCGCGACCACCATGACGCCGATGCCGCCCCATAGCCACCAATTCGAGAACAGCCCCATCCGGAACATGGAACTGGTGAGCGAACGGCAATTGAACAGGTAAAAGGTCTGGCCGACCGCGAATACATTGACGGCGGCGGTTCGCGCCTGTTCGATCGGTTCGTTATGGGACAACTCGAAGGTGAACAAGGCAAACGAGGCCGCGGTCAGCAGCAGTCCGACGAAAACGGTGCGGAACAGCAATTGGCCGGTCAGAATCGGCTGATCCGCACGTCGCGGCGGGCGCTGCATCAGTCCCGGCTCCTTGGCCTCGAACGCCAGCGGCAAGCCGAGAAACACCGCCGTGGTCATGTTGATCCACAGGATTTGTCCCGGCAGGATCGGCAACACCATATCCAAAGTTATCGCGATCAGAATGACCAGCCCCTGGCCGATGTTGGTCGGCAGCGTCCAGGTGAGAAATTTCACCAGATTGTCGTAGACGCGCCGACCCTCCTCCACGGCGGCGACGATGGACGCGAAATTGTCGTCGGTCAGCACCATGGCGGCGGCTTCCTTGGCGACTTCGGTGCCCGTGATGCCCATGGCCACGCCGATGTCGGCCTGACGCAAGGCCGGCGCGTCATTGACGCCATCTCCGGTCATGGCAACCACATGGCCACGCGCCTGCAAGGCATTGACCAGCCGCAGCTTCTGTTCCGGCGCGACTCGGGCAAACACCGTGACCGATTCCGCCGCCGCTTGCAGTGCGGCATCGTCCAGGTCGGCCAGTTCCCTGCCATTCAGCGCGGTCAGGGTGCCGGGATCAGCCAGCCCGATCTTCCCGGCGATCGCCACGGCCGTATCGAGGTGGTCGCCGTGATCATCTTGACCCGAATGCCGGCCGCGCGGCATTCGCTCACCGCTTGAATAGCCTCCGGCCGGGCGGGTCGATCATGCCTTGCAAGCCCAGAAAGGTCAGGCCATCACTCACTTCGTCGTGACTGACCGAGCCATCCTCGCGGACCGCTCACCGCGCGCGAACGCCAGCACCCGCTGACCCTCCGAGGCCAGTTGGCGCACCATTGACTGGATTGCGACGGAATCAATCGGAGCCGAGTCGAGGTTCGCCCGCGACAAGCGCTCGCAGCGCGGCAGCAGACTCTCAACCGACCCTTTCAGATAAACGAACCGGCTGTCGCTCTCGACAGCGTGGTGCAGGGTCGCCCATGAACTGGTGGGCGGATTCGAACGGAATGGCATCGAGACGCGGATGGGCTTGCGAGGTTACGGCGTGATCGAAACCGGCCTTGCGCGCGGCGACCAGCAAGGCGCCCTCGGTCGGGTCTGCCTTCGATTTGCCAGTCGCCGTCGACCTCGACCAGTCGGGCGTCGTTGCACAACAAGCCGGCCTTGAGGCACTCCGCCAAGGCCGGGTGGTCGGCTGGCTCCACCCGCTGTCCCAGTGCGTCGCTAAACTGGCGATGGGCGCGTAGCCGCTGCCGCTGACTCGAAATGCCTCGCCGCCGGCCCAAACCGTTTGCACGGTCATTTGATTTTGCCGTCAACGTTCCGGTCTTGTCCGAGCAGATGATGGTGGTACTACCCAGCGTCTCCACCGCCGGGAGCTTGCGGACGATGGCGTTGCGCCTGGCCATCCGCGCCACGCCGATCGCCAGCGTGATCGTTACCGCGACTGGCAGTCCCTCGGGGAATGGCCGCCACCGACAGCGCCACGGAGGCAATAAAGGTATCGACCAGGTTGTCGCCGCGCAGCCAGCCGGCGCCGAACGCGGCGGCCGCCAACAGCAGAATGAACCACATCAGCCATCGGCTGAAGCGGGCGATACCGCGCGTCAGCGGTGTTTCCAACTGGCGGACTTCGGCCAGCATGCGGTTGATGCGGCCAATTTCGGTGGCATCCCCGGTCGCCACCACAACGCCGGTGGCCGTGCCGTAGCTCACCAGGGTGGAGGAATAGGCCATGTTGGCGCGATCGCCGAGCACGGTATCCTCGGGCAGCCGTTCAGGGCTTTTTTTCGGCGGGCAGCGACTCGCCGGTCAGCGCGGATTCATCGACCCGCAACTCGCGGCGCCTTGAGCAAGCGTAGGTCGGCCGGAACCCGATCGCCGGATTGCAGCAACACCAGATCCCCCGGAACCAGTCGTTCAGCCGGACTGGCCTGAATAGCGCCGTCGCGGATGACTGTCGCGGTCAGACTCAAACCCCGCGACAGTGCGTCGATCGCGCGCAGCGCATTCTTCTCCTGAATGAACCCGATAATGGCGTTGAGCAGCACGACACCAAAAATCGCGCTGGCATCGACCCAGGTTTTCAGCAGGCCGGTCACCACGCCCGAGATCAGCAGGATGTAAATCAGTGGATCGTGAAACTGGGACAGAAATAGGACGATGGGCCCGCGGCCCTTGGCGGCGTCAGTCGATTCGGCCCGACTTTGGCGAGCCGCTGATCGACGTGACCGGCGCCAAGCCCGCGAACCGGATCGGTTTCAAGACGGGCCGCCACCTGATCGGAGGGCAGCGCATGCCAGTCCGGGAAAACGGGTCTTGCCGCGCGAATGGATGACTTGCTGCGTTTCATGAAGCGTTTTTCCGCAAAACCGTTGACATGCCTTTGATCGACCGAACCGCGACTGAGTTCTGGGGATCGCGTTAGGTCCGCCGATGCACCGCGCACGCCCGGCGTTCAGCGGAAATTCATTATCCCCGGTTTAAGCTGGCTTCGCCCGTGCAGCCCAAAACCTAAAGCGCGGCGGCCGCTGTGAACTAAATCACTGAATAGTCGACCGCCCAGGGTGAAAATGCCACCTCAGGCAGTTCGCGTATAATAACGGCTGCGGATGTACGGGATTTTCCGGAGTCTTTCTCGTTTGCCCGATCTTAACTAACGTACTGTCATCGAATGGAAAACAGTTGTGACGTCTTGGTCATGGGTGGTGGTCCCGCTGGCGCGACGGTAGCGGCACGCCTGGTTCGGCAAGGCTGGAAAGTCGTGGTCCTGGAGAAGGACATCCATCCGCGTTTTCATATCGGCGAATCGCTGTTGCCGCTGTCCCTACCTTACCTTGAAGAGTTTGGGCGTGCTGGACGAAGTGGAACGGATCGGACTTCGCAAGTACGCGGTCGAGTTCCACTCCATGTACCACCAGGCCAACAACCGCTTTGATTTCGAAGACGCCATCGATCCGAACTTCCCCTATTCCTACGAAGTTCGCCGTTCCGAATTCGACCACATTTTGCTGAAAAACGCGGCGGCCAATGGCGCTGAAGTCCACGAAGGCTGGCAGGTTAAAACAGTTGACCTGGATGGCGATGCCATCCGCGCGGTGACCGCGACCGCCCACGACGGACAATCCACGCGCTGGACAGCACGTTTCTACGTCGATGCAACCGGCCGCGATACCTTGATGGCCGACACGCTCAAGGTTAAGCAGCGCAATCGCCGTCACACCAGCGCGGCGCTTTACGGCCACTTTAGCGGCGCCGCGCGTCAGCCCGGCAAGCACGAGGGCAACATCTGCATCCACTGGTTCGACCACGGCTGGTTCTGGCTGATCCCGTTGAAGGACGGCGCCCTGAGCGTCGGCGCGGTGTGCTGGCCCGCTTACATGAAGACCCGTAAGGTGCCGGTCGAGCAATTCTTTTTTGACACCATCGCCCTGTGCCCGGCGGTGGCCGAACGCCTGAAAGGTGCCACGTTGACCAGTGAGGTCACGGCAACTGGCAATTACTCCTATCAATCGTCGCGGATGTCCGGCAGCAATTACGTGATGCTGGGCGATTCCTTTGCGTTCATCGATCCGGTGTTCTCCAGCGGTGTGCATTTGGCGCTGTGCGGCGCGTTTCGGGGCGCCGAGGCGATCGACACCATTTTGCGTGACCCAGCATCCACCGCCCGGGTGCTCAAGCAATTGGAAAAGCAGATCAGGGGCGGCTTGAACACCTTCTCCTGGTTCATTTATCGCGTCACCAGTCCGGCGATGCGCTACCTGTTCCTGTTTCCGCGCAACGTGCTGGGCGTGAAGCCGGGCATTGTTTCCTTACTGGCCGGCGATCTATTCCGCTCGACACCGCTCCGCAAGCCGATACTGGTGTTTCGCGCCATTTACTACATCACGACCCTGTCCTTGGCCAGCGCGAGTTGGCGCGCCTTCCGACAGCGGCAACGGAATATCGCCGCATGAGCCGGCCCGCCACGGATGTCTTGAGCCGGGCCAACGACTGGCCGGGAAGCGAGTTCGCCAATGCCGAATTCACGCACGCGCGTGACGGCGACTCGGCAGCCATCCCCTTGGTCAAACTCAGCGTGGGCGCCGAGCGTGCCGCCGTGCCGGGTGGGCACCTGCTGGGCGCCATGCATTTTGGTGCGGCATCGCGTCAACGCGAGGACGAGATGGGCCCAAGTCTCCATGTGGCCCTGCCGACACCCGGAACCCCGTCGATTACCGAGTCCTGGTACAGCCAGGCGCCGGTAACCCGCGAGATCGTCGATGGCATTCGGCTCGCTTACTCCCAAGAACTGCTGTTCGGCACGCTACAGTTGCCCTGCACCGAGCCCGACTTCGCGGCCAACCGGGGCTACAGCCGGATTCTCGACCTGATCGGTCGGGCCGGTTTCCCGCACTTGCTGCGCGCCTGGAATTACTTTCCGGACATCAATCGCGACCAAGCCGGACTCGAACGTTATCGGCGCTTTTGCCTGGGCCGTTATCGGGCGTTTGCCGAACACGGCTCGGCATTCGACAACGACCTGCCAGCCGCCAGCGCCTTGGGAACCACCAGCGGCGGACTGCAAATCGCTTTCCTGGCGGCACGGCAGCCGGGCGAACAGGTGGAGAATCCGCGCCAGATCAGCGCCTATCGTTATCCACCGCGCTATGGGCCGCGCAGCCCGTCGTTTTCCCGCGCCATGCGGCAACGCGGTGGCGAGCGGCAGACCCTCTATGTCTCGGGCACGGCCAGCATTGTCGGCCACGAAACCGTGCATCCCGACGACGCGGAAGCGCAGTGCCGCGAAACGCTGGAAAATCTGCGTTCGCTTTACGCGCAGGCCGCTGGGCAGCCGGTTTCGACCACTCAATCATTGGACTTTCCGGCGATTTGGAAAGTGTACATTCGCCAAATTGCGGACGAATCGCGAATCCGCGCCGTCGTCGAAGCCGCATTGGGACCCACGGCGCGGGCGGTTTACTTGATCGCCGACATTTGCCGCGAGGATTTGCTTGTCGAGATCGAAGGCGTCGCGGAATTACCGCCGCTACGCTGAAATCATGGGCCTGCTGGTGAATATCACCAAACCCGAAGCCGGATATTCACGATAAACTTGCCCGGGAATCGGCCTTTCATAGCGCCACTCGTCTTGCCTGGTCGGGCCTTCCGACCGAGGAATGAAATCTTCACCGCTTGCGAATCAGCGGAAAAACTTTCAGAGAACCGTACGCATGCCACCAATGACGCCAATCCAATCCGAACTCGCCCAAGTGCTGGTCGAGTCGCTCAATCTCGACACTGACCCGGGATCAATCGACCCGGCGGGTGCCTTGTACCGGGAAGGGCTGGGGCTTGATTCCATCGATCTGCTGGAATTATCGGTGGTCATTTCCAAGCGCTACGGGTTTCAGATCAAGTCGGACGATCCGGACGTGTCGCAGATTTTCTCCAGTCTCGCCGCGCTGGCCGACACCGTCTCCTCGCGCCGCACCCAATAAGCGCGAGTATCCCATCGGCCACGCCCCCCCGGCCAACAGCGTGACGATTCAAGCGCCCTGCTCCATGGAATTCACTATCTCCGCCGACCATCCCGCGATTCCTGGCCACTTTCCGGGTCGCCCCATCGTCCCGGGCGTGGTCATACTCGACGAAATTGCCGCTCAGCTGAAGAGTTGGCGACCGGGATCGCGGATTAGTCGGGTCGTGACCGCGAAATTCACGTCGCCGCTGACACCGGGCGAGACCTGCTGGCTAAGCTTCTCGCCCCGCAACGACGGCCGGCTCAGTTTTACCTGCCAGGCAGACGGAAGGGTCATCGCCACCGGCGCCCTGGAAATCGACCCGCCCTTGGCATGAGGCCCGCCTGGCTGGAACTTCCGGAACGCAGCACGCTGTTCTGGGTCCGCACCATCATCTGGATTGCCTTGCGGATAGGGCGCCCGGTCGCGCGCGTGCTGCTTTACCCCATCACCACCTATTTTCTGATTTTCTCCGATGTCACGCGGCGCGAATCGCGGCGCTTCCTGACCCTGGCCCTGGGACGTCCGGCGACCGTCTGGGATTCGTTCCGCCACTACCACACCTTTGCCCGCACGTTGCTGGACCGGGTCTTTGTGTTTGCCGGTCGCGATCAGGAATTGGACATACGCGTTAGCGGGCTCGATGAACTGGAACGGCATATCAAGAGTGGCCACGGCTGTCTGCTGGTCGGCGCGCATATCGGGAGTTTCGAAATCGTCCGCGCGGTGGGTCGCATGCGTGGCGGCATTCGGGTTCGCGCACTCATGCATGGCGATAGCACGCCGCGCATCACGAGTCTTTATCGCCAACTGAATCCGGAGCTATTCGACGATCTGCTGTTCGTCGGGAACCCCTCGGCGTTGCTGGGGCTAAAGGAACACATCGGTCGCGGCAGCGTGGTTGCCTTGCTGGGCGACCGCACGATGGGGGGGGAAAAACGGGTGAGCTGCGAGTTTTTCGGCAAGCCGGCCTGGTTTCCGCAAGCCCCCGCCCTGCTGACGCGTATCCTGGGGACGCCTCTAGTCATGTTTGCCTGCCTGAACCGGGGCGAAGGCCGTTACGACGTCAGCTTCGAAACCTTGGTTGAACCCGAACAACTGACCCAGACCGGCAAACGGGCCGATTTCGTCAATGCCACGATGCAGCGCTACGCCGCGCGGCTGGAAAACTTCAGCCGTTCGGCCCCCTACAACTGGTTCAACTTCTATGACTTTTGGCGCGATGAACATTAAGCGCCGCGACCAGCGACCGGCATATTTAGGCTCCGACGGCGACTCGCTGGCGCGATTGATGGCGCTATCGCCATAATAGCCGCGATGGAACTATCCCCGAACCGATTCGCCACGGCGACCGACGATGCCGGCCTGGCGCCGCTAGCACCACTGCCGATTCTCGCCTACACCTTGGCAACCGCTCTGGGTCCGGGCCTCGCCGCGACGCGCGAGGCTTTGCGCGGCGGCCGCTCCGGGCTGCGCCGCTGCGACTTTGCCGATGCGCCGCTCAATACCTTCATCGGCCGCGTCGAGGGCTTGGAGGAGTCGCCCTTGCCAAGCGAATGGGCCAACTTCGATTGCCGCAATCACCGCCTCGCTCGGCTTGGCCTGGAACAGGACGGCTTTGTCGGCGCGGTCGAGCGCGCCCGCGAACGCTTCGGCGCCCGGCGCGTCGGCGTGGTGATCGGCACCAGCACCTCCGGTATCCTGGAAACCGAGCGCGCCTATCGGCGCCGCGATCCGCAAACCGGATCGTTGCCCGCCAGCTTCAACTATCGTCGTACCCACAATACCTTCGCCGTGGCCGACTTCGTCCGCCAATACCTCGGTTTGGCCGGCCCCACACTGGCCGTCTCGACGGCCTGTTCGTCCAGCGCCAAGGCGTTTGCCAACGCGGCACGCTGGCTGGGCGCGGGACTCTGCGACGCCGTAGTGGTCGGCGGCGTCGACAGCTTGTGCGGCACTACGCTGTTCGGCTTCAGCGCCCTGGATCTGGTCTCGGACGAGCCCTGCCGCCCGGCTGACGCCAACCGCAAGGGTATCTCGATTGGCGAAGCCGCCGGCTTTGCGCTACTGGCCTGCGCCGACACTGAATGGACCTCCCCAGTTGCCTTGCTGGGCTACGGCGAGAGCGCGGATGCCTATCACATGTCCTCGCCCCACCCGGATGGCTTGGGCGCGGCGCTGGCGATGCGTCAAGCGTTGCGGCGGGCCGGTCTGGCCGCCGACGATATCGGCTACACCATGCTGCACGGCACCGCGACGCGCACCAATGATGCCGCCGAGGATCGCGCCATCGTCAGCGTGCTCGGCGGTAACGCGCCGTGCAGTTCCACCAAGGGCTGGACCGGGCACACGTTGGGCGCTGCCGGCATCGTCAACGCCGTACTATCGCTGATCTGCCTGACCGACGGGTTCGCGCCCCCCAGTCTGAATACCCGCGTCAAAGACCCCGACCTTGGAGGACGGGTTCTGCTGGATGAATTGCACACCGAACTGACTACCGTCATGAGCAATGCCTTTGGCTTCGGCGGCAACAACGCCAGTCTGGTGCTGGGCAGGAAACGATGAATAGGATCGCGGCGATTTCGCGAGTTGCCGTTCTAGGGCCCGGCTTGCCCGGCTGGGAAGCCAGCCGTCCGATACTGGCGGGCGACGCGGCCTATCGCGACGCGCCTTTGCCTCGCCCGGTCGGTGCCTGCATTCCGGCGGTGGAACGCCGGCGCGCCACTAACGCAACGCGACTAGCCGTGGACGCCGCGGCGCAAGCGCTGGCGGGTCTGGACGCCAGCCTACCGGCCACCGTCTTCGCCTCGTGCAGCGGCGAAGTGGAAGT
Source organism: Ottelia alismoides (assembly GCA_037367405.1). Taxonomy (NCBI): domain Eukaryota; kingdom Viridiplantae; phylum Streptophyta; class Magnoliopsida; order Alismatales; family Hydrocharitaceae; genus Ottelia; species Ottelia alismoides. The sequence continues at coordinate 14,621 of JAZKJV010010747.1, forward strand.
GATCCACGCAATTTTCGAAGAACTCAGCGCTGATCGGCCCGTGCTCTCGCCGACCCGCTTTCACAATTCCGTGCATAACGCCGCCGCTGGCTACTGGAGTATCGCCAGCGGCGCGCAGGCGGCTTCGACCAGCGTCTGCTGTTACGACGACAGCTTCGGCGCCGGATTTCTGGAGGCGTTGGTGCAATGCGCCAGCGAGCAATGTCCGGTCCTGCTGGTGGCCTACGATGAGCCGCCGGTATTCCCCATCGCCGAATTCCGTCCCGTGCTGGCGCCGTTCGCCGCCGCCATCTTGCTGCGCCCGCATCCCGAACCGGGCGACTTGGCACTCGCCGACTGGCGGTTCGAGCCAGCCGACGGTCGCGCCAGCACGATAGACCCACCGGAACTGGAGCGCTTGCGGTTGGGTAATCCGGCCGCGCGCGCCCTGCCATTGCTGGCCGCGCTGGCTGCCGGCGCGACCACGGACCTCTATTTCGGCTGCGGCATGGGCGGAACCTTGCGGGTTCAGGTGGCCCCATGCGCATGACCACGCAAGACATCGCCCCATTGCTGCCGCATGGCGGCAACATGCGGCTGGTTGAACAGGTCTTGGCGTGCGATGCCAGCCGCATTCACTGCGCCAGCGCCAGTCATCGCGCTTCGGATCATCCCTTGCGCAGCAATGGGCGACTGGGGGTTTTTGCCGCCATCGAATACGCCGCGCAGGCCATGGCGATCCATTGCGGCTTGCTCGAGCTCAGCTCTGGCCAACCCGCCCGCATCGGTCTGCTGGCGCTGATTCGTGACGCCGAAGTCAAGGTGGACCGCCTGGACGACATTGAGGCCGACCTGGACATTCGCGCCGAACGCTTGGTGGAAATGCCCGACGCGCTGTTCTATGCGTTCGAGGTGTCCGCCGCTGGACGCAGCTTGGTCACCGGCCGCGCCGCCATTTGTTTTCCCAACGAGTGGCAGCCATGAAGCGCGCCCTGGTCACTGGCGGCAGCGGCGCCATCGGCGCGGCGATCTGCGAAACCTTGGCGGCGGACGGCGTGCATGTGCTGATCCACGCCAACACCCAGCTTGAAACCGCCCAAGCGCTGGCCGAGCGAATTCGCGCGAGCGGCGGCTCGGCGGAAGCCTTGGCATTCGACGTGGCGGACGGCGAGGCATGCCGCCGGGCGCTCATCGAGCGCGCCGAAGCGGCGCCGATTCAGATTCTGATCAACAACGCCGGTATTCACGACGATGCCCCCATGGCCGGGATGAGCACCGAGCAATGGCGGCGAGTGATCGACGTTTCCCTGCACGGCTTTTACCACGTCACCCAACCGCTGCTGATGCCGATGATGCGAACCCGTTGGGGCCGCGTCATCAGCATTGCGTCGGTCGCCGCGCTGGCCGGCAATCGCGGCCAGGCCAATTACGCCGCGGCCAAGGCCGGACTGATTGGCGCCAGCAAATCCCTGGCGGCGGAAATGGCCTCGCGTAACGTCCTGGTCAACGTCGTCGCCCCCGGCATTATCGAGAGTCCCATGATAGAAGGTCAGTTCGACGCCACGCGCGTTGCCGCGCTGGTACCCATGAAACGCGTGGGCACACCCATGGAAGTTGCCCATCTGGTCGCTTTTCTCGCCTCGGAAAAGTCCTCGTACATCACCGGCCAAGTTTTCAGCGTCAACGGTGGCATGTTATGAATCGACCCAACGGCATCGCCCTTGTCATCCCCGCCTACAACGAAGCCGCGACGATCCGCGAGGTTGTCGAATCCGCATTGCGGCAAGTTCGACACTTGATCGTCGTGGATGATGGCTCGACCGACGACACAGCCGAGCGGCTGGCTGGGCTGCCAATCACCGTGATCCGAAACACCGCCAATAGCGGCAAGGCCGCCAGCCTGTGGCGCGGCATGCAAGCCGCGCTGCAATTGCCTGGCATTCACGGCGTCGCCACCATGGATGGCGATGGCCAGCATGATCCGGCGGAACTACCGAAACTGGTCGGCGCGCATTCGGCGTTCCCCGCGCACTTGGTGATCGGTTCGCGGCTGTGGAATCGGGCGGTGATCCCAAAAGCCCGCTATCGCGCCAATCGCTTCGCCAATTTCTGGATCGCCTGGGCCTCCGGCCAACCGGTCGAGGACAGCCAATCCGGCTTTCGGATTTATCCGGCCGACCTGCTGCGCCGTTGCAAGCTGAAGCTGGATCGCGAGCGCAGCTTTGTCTTCGAGAGCGAGGTCATCATCGAAGCCGCGCGTCAGGGCTTTCCCTGCCTGTTCTGCGCCGTCGAAACCGTCTACCCGCGCAATGCGCGGCCGAGCCATTTCCGACCGGTGGCCGACATCATGCTCATTACCCGCATGGTTGCCTGGCGCCTAATCAGCCGCGCACTCTGCTTGCCCGGACTTTGGCGCAGCCTGGTCGGCACGCCGCTACGCTTTGACCCAGCGGGCGAGACCGCCAGCTTGTTGTCGAATCGGGAGTCGATATCTTGAATCCGCAAGCTTCCAGCGTTCATTCGGTAGAAAGCCTGCTGTTCCACACCCTGGTGCAGATCGGCCTGATCATTCTCGTCGCCCGGCTCGCCGGTGCGCTGGCCAGAAGCGTGAAACAACCCCGAGCGGTCGGTGAAATCGTCGCCGGCCTCGCGCTGGGCCCATCGCTATTCGGCGCCGTGTCGCCGGATGCGTTCAACGCGATATTTCATGCGGTCGACGGCAAACCACTGACCATCATCAGCCAGATCGGCCTGATCTTGCTGATGTTTCAGGTCGGACTGGAATTCGACTTCAGTCAATTGGGCGAGCGTCGCAACCGAGTCGCCGCCGTTTCCATCACCGCCGCCGGCATCACCCTACCCTTCGCGCTGGGTTACGGTTTCGCCTTGCTCTCCGCCGAAAGCCTGGCGCCAGGCATACACCCGCTGGGGTACGAGTTGTTTCTCGGCGTGGCACTCGCCATCACCGCCGTGCCGATTCTGGGCCGGATCATGATGGAGTTCGGCCTAACCCGCAGTCGGGTGGGCGTGATCACCATCGCGGCGGCGGCCGCCAACGACGCCATCGGCTGGGTGTTGCTGGCGATCATCGCCACCATCGTCACCAGCCGCTTCAGCGTTGCTCAAGCGGCCACGCAAATCGGCCTGCTGCTGGGCTTTGCGGCGTTTTCCTGGTGGCTGGCGCGCCCCCTGCTGCGCCGCGCGATCCGGCGGTTTGGCCGTGGCCCGAACCTGCTATCCCAGGACTTGCTGGCCATACTACTGGTTGTGATTTTTGCTTCGGCGGTCACCACCAGCCAATTGGGCATCTTCGCCATCTTCGGCGGCTTCACCGTCGGCGTGCTGCTGCACGATCAGCACGCGCTGGTGGAGGCCTGGAAGGCGAAGGTCGCCGACCTTGTGACGGTGTTTTTCCTGCCGATTTTCTTCACCTACACCGGCTTGCGCACCGACATTGGCGCGCTGCACAATGGCGAATTGTGGGGCTGGTGCGCGCTGCTGATCGGCTTGGCATTCTTCGGCAAGATCGGCGGCAGCTATCTGGCGGCACGACTGTCGGGCTTGTCCGGAGCCGAATCGCGCAACATCGCCATCATGATGAACACCCGCGCGCTGATGGAGCTGATCGTCGTCAACATGGGCTATGACCTCGGGGTTATTCCTCGTGAGGTTTTCACCATGCTGGTACTGATGGCCGTCGGCAGCACCATCCTCACCGCGCCTTTCCTGCGCTTGTGGCTGCCGGGTATCGGGCACGTCATTCCGGTGGGGCGGGATGCCTAGGGTTGCTGACTCGTCAGGTCCAACCAAAGGTCGCGCCAGTCGGGATTGAAGCGGGCGATTAGCGAGGTGCCGCCTTCTGCGGCGGCTGGCGGATGACGCTGCGCTTATCCGCCCTACGTCCAATGACTGTCCGGTCACTGGCAAGCGCGGCGGTTCGAGGCCACGGACTGGCGTGGCACGGGCATCCTACCCGTGTAGCTCCTCAGCAGTGAGACCTACGTCTAAAAAGTCCCGGCAGCGACGTTACGCCAACTGCCCCAGCAACTCCTCCAAAAACTTTGCCTTGACCTCTGGATCGGCAAAGCTGCCGCTGAACCGCAGCTTGTCGGGGCCATCGAGCTTATAACGCTGCGGCTGCTTCTGAATCAGCGCAATGACCTTGGCCGGGTCAACGTTCGGATCGGGATGGAACAGAATGCGCCCCGCGGTCGGACCCGCCTCGATCTTGCGAATACCCAGCGGCGCGGCGCGCAGTTTCAATTCAGTAACGGCAAAGAGGTTTTTGGTCGGTGGCGGCAGCAAGCCGAAACGGTCGATCATCTCGATCTGCAAGTCACGCAGGTCGTCGTGATCGCGGGCGTTGGCGATGCGCTTATAAAGCACCAGCCGGGCGTGTACGTCGCCCAGATAGGTTTCCGGAATCAGTGCCGGACATTGCAGGTCAATCTCCGGGCCGGTTTCATGGGGCAGTTGATCGAGCGATGGCACCTTGCCTGACTTGAGTGCCGCAACCGCGCGTTCCAGCAGCTCGGTGTAGAGGCTCAGGCCGACTTCTTGAATCTGCCCGCTTTGCTCGTCGCCCAGCAATTCGCCAGCGCCGCGAATTTCCAGGTCGTGCGACGACAACATGAAGCCGGCGCCGAGATCCGCCGTGGCCTCGATGGCCTCCAGCCGTTTTACCGCGTCGCTGGTCATCAGCGCGCGCGGCGGGACAATCATGTAGGCGTAGGCGCGATGGTGCGAGCGCCCGACGCGGCCACGAATCTGATGCAACTGCGCTAGCCCGAGCATGTCGGCACGCTGGATGATGATGGTGTTGGCGGTCGGCACGTCGATGCCGCTTTCGATAATGGTCGTGCACACCAGAACGTTGAAGCGCTGCCGATAAAAGTCGAACATCACCCGTTCCAACTCGCGCTCCGGCATCTGGCCGTGAGCGATCGCGATCCGCGCCAGCGGCACCAACTCTTGCAGTTCGCGCGCTGCCTTTTCCATGGTCTCGATCTTGTTGTGGAGAAAGTAGACCTGTCCACCACGGCGGATTTCTCGCAGCATGGCTTCCTGAATCAACGCGCCATCCCATTCGCTGACAAAGGTCTTGATCGCGTGCCGATTGGGCGGCGGCGTGGCGATGATGGAAATATCCCGCAAGCCGGACATGGCCAGATTCAAGGTCCGCGGGATTGGTGTCGCGGTGAGGGTGAGAAAATCCAGTTCGGCCCGCAGCTTTTTGAAATGCTCCTTCTGCGCAACGCCAAAACGCTGTTCTTCGTCGACAATGACCAGGCCCAGACGCTTGAAGCGTAGATCCTTCTGTAGCAACTTGTGGGTGCCGATCAGGATGTCGACCTTGCCGTCGGCGACATCAATCAAGGTCTGCTCCTGCTGCTTCTTGCCGACGAAGCGCGACAAGGTCTCGATGCGAATCGGCCAATCGGCGAAGCGGTCGCGGAAGTTCTCGAAATGTTGCTCGGCCAGCAGCGTGGTCGGAACCAGCACGGCGACCTGCTTGCCGTCCTGCACGCCGACGAACGCGGCCCGCATGGCCACTTCGGTCTTGCCGAAGCCAACATCACCGCAGACGACCCGGTCCATCGGTCTCGGCGCGGCCAGGTCGTTGAGCACATCACGGATCGCGGTTTCCTGGTCAGGCGTTTCCTCAAACGGAAACGCGGCGGCAAACGCGGCGTAATCCTCGGCTCGGCAGCTAAACGCGTGACCCTCGCGCGCGGCGCGCTTGGCGTAGATATCGAGCAATTCGGCGGCGACATCGCGGACCCGCTCCCAGGCCTTCTTCCGGGCCTTTTGCCATTGCTCGCCGCCCAGACGATGCAGTGGCGCGCCCTCTTCGCTGCCGCCACTGTAACGGCCGATCAGGTGCAGCGCCGATACCGGAACGTAGAGCTTGTCCTGATTAGCGTATTCGAGCATCAGGAACTCGCCGTCCATACCGCCGACGTTAAGCGTGATCAAGCCGCGATAGCGGCCAACACCGTGGTCCTGATGAACCACCGGCGCGCCGATTTCAAGCTCCTCCAGATTCTTTAGGACCTGATCCAGTTTGTGCCCGGCAGCCGACTTGCGACGCCGACGCTGCTGGGCTTTTTCGCCGGATAGCTGCGATTCGGTGACGATGGCGAGCGACGGGTCGTTCAGCAACAATCCGTGATCCAGCGGCGCAACGGTTAGGTACGGTCCACCCGCCGCATCGCCGAGGAATTCTGAAAAGTCAGCGACAACTCGTGGGCGAATGCCAAATCCACCCAGCGTGGTCAGCAAGGCCTCGCGATGACCGGCGGTTTCCGCAACTAAAAGGAGACGCCGGTCGACCTGTTCCATCAGCGCAACCAATGGCGCCGCCGGGTCTTTGGACGCCGCCTCGATCCGCACCGGCGGCAACGGTTGGCAGGCAAATTCAAACCGCGCGGCCTCGACGGGTACGTCCTCGCTGGGCGTGCCGACGTGAATTTGCGGCAGCCGGGACAAACGCTGGCGCAAACTATCGAAATCGAGGAACAAACTGTCCGGCGGCAAGGGCGGCCGGTCGACATAGCCGCGCCGCAGTTCGTAACGAGACTGGACCTCAGCCGCGAACGTTTCCGCGGCCTGACGCCAGCCGTTTAACAAAATGACGGTGCTATCAGCCGGAAGATAGTCGAATAAGCTTTCGGTCTGATCAACGAACAACGGCAGGTAATATTCCAACCCGCCCGAGGGGATACCTCGGCTTATATCCTGATAGAGCGAATGGTTGCTGGGTGCTTCGGGAAACTGCGAACGAAATGCCCGGCGAAACCGCTTAATTGCCTCCTCGTCAAATGGAAACTCCCGCGCCGGAAAAAGTTCGATACCCGGCACCTTTTCCAGCGATCTTTGCGATTCCGGATCAAACGTCCGGATGGACTCAATATCTTCATCAAACAGTTCGATTCGATAGGGAACGGGACTCCCCATTGGAAACAAATCGAGGATAGACCCCCTCACGGCAAATTCACCGTGCTGCAGTACCTGGGAGACGCACAGATAGCCTACGCCCTCCAGCCGCTGGCGGGTCTCTTCGATACTGAAGGTCATGCCAGGCCGTAACGAAAAGCTATTCGCCAGAACATGGCTGCGCGGCGCAATCCGCTGCATGAGCGTCGTCACCGGCGTCAACAAAACGCCGTGGCGTACCCCGCCGATTTTGGCCATTGTCTTTAGCCGCTCGGAGACAATTTCCGCTAACGGCGAAAAAATGTCGTAAGGCAAGGTTTCCCAATCCGGGAAATGCAAAATCGGCGTGGTGGCATCGAGGAAGAAATTCAACTCCCTCTCAATGCGTTGTGCCGACGCATTGTCCGCGGTAACCACCAGTAAAAAGCCGGGATCGCGCTGGAGGCAGCGGGATAAGGCCAGGGCCGGGCCACAGCCATCGAGTTTTTCCCAATAGGTGATTCGTCCCGATTTCAGCGGCCGCGCGGGTTGTAGCGGAGAGACTCGCGGAGAATTCAAGATATCGCTGGACATAAAACTAACAAATCTCCTAACACTGTCGGGCGGGGAAAAGGGGTTCTGCGATCGCAGTTCGGTTAACCGGCAGCGAGACCAGCTACCAAGCGCGTCGGACCTTTATATCGGTCAATAGCGACACCTGTCCGCCGAAATTCCAACGCGCCCTGGGGCAAAAGCCGCCATCTCGGCGGCATTCGCGGGCTCGATAACATGCCCTCCCTCACCCGATTTCCTCGCCAATGGGTCGGCTTGAAGAATGCCATGCAACTGTTAGCGGTGTTTGCAGGAATTATCTGCTTCGACTCTGTCTAACCTTGGCTGTTCGGAAAAAACCACACTGAATGACACTGATACTGAGCACAGCAAAAATGCAATAAATATTTCTATTCCGGTTCTCTTGTTTTAAAAATTTGAATATACTGATTGCGTACGGACCACTAACTAATCGAGTTGGTAGGATCGCAATCCCTGAACTTGAGGTATTCAATGAAGAGCAACTACTCTGACCTATCAGAAAACGAACTTGCCAGCATGATTGAGACGGCCCAAAAGGCTCTCAAGGATCGGCAAGAAAGTAAGCGCAAGGAAGTCATTAGCAAAATAAAAGAGTTAGCGTCTTCGATCGGTGTTACCGTGGAAATCACCGAAGCACCCAAATCCGCTGGCCGTAAAGGCAGTAAGGTGCCAATCAAGTACCAGAACCCGCATAACCTCGCTCAAAAATGGACTGGCCGGGGCATGAAGCCGAAATGGCTGCAGTCCTTTATCGATCAAGGCCGCGATATTAAGGAATTTGAAGTCAGCCAATAATTGGCTTGATGATACGAGGCGCTTGTCGGTTTCGCCGGTAAGCGCCTAAAAGCCTTCCCTGCTTGCAAAACTAAAGATATTTGGAACGGATAGGCGAGACTTCCTTCGCCTGTCTTCGTCGCCTTTTCTTTTTCCCCCAATCTCTACTGTCAATTGAAATTGGTGTGGCTTAGCTGAGTCCCTTGCCCCCTCAACGCCATTTTCAACGCCGTCCATTCCAATGAAATTGGAATTTCTGATGCACCGAGCGTGACAAGGACAATACCTCTCTCAAAAACGGTTCAATCGAGAAAGCGCCGCGTCAAATTCTCGTAACTGTCGATTCGTCGATCTCGCAAAAAAGGCCAGATGCGGCGAATTTCCTCCGAGCGCTGGCCATCAACGGTAACGACAAAAACTGATTCCTCCTGCCCGGAACGATGCAGAATCTCGCCTTGCGGGCCGGCGATAAAGCTATTTCCCCAAAATACAATTCCTGGAGTATGGCCACTTGGATCCAATTCGTGGCCAATTCGGTTACAGGCTACAACCGGTAATCCATTCGCTATCGCATGAGCTCTTTGTACAGTAAACCAAGCGTCGGTCTGCCTGGCCTGCTCTTCCGCGTCGTCGTCAGGATTCCAGCCGATTGCCGTTGGGTAGATCAAGATCTCAGCGCCGGCAAGCGCCATGAGACGGGCGGCCTCTGGATACCATTGGTCCCAGCACACCAATAAACCTAATCGTCCCAGGGAAGTCTGGATTGGCGTAAAGTCCAGATCGCCCGGCGTAAAATAAAACTTTTCGTAATAGCCGGGATCGTCGGGAATGTGCATTTTCCGGTAACGACCGGCGAGACTTCCGTCCTTTTCGAATACAACAGCGGTATTGTGGTAAAGCCCTGCTGCCCGCCGCTCAAACAGCGAAGCGACGAGAACAATGTTCAGTTCCCGAGCGATGAGACCTAAAGCCTCCGTACTGGGTCCGGGAATCGGCTCGGCGCGATCGAATACGGCGCAATCCTCGGTCTGGCAAAAATAGGTGCCCGTATGTAATTCGGGAAGCACGACCAGTTCTGCGCCGCGCGCAGCGGCCTCTCTGATGCCTTGGAGAGAGCGCCGCAGATTATCGTCGCGAGTCTCGGATCCGCAGCTTTGCTGAACAACGCCGATGCTAAGCTTAGTTTTCATGTACCGGAACTCCCATGGACTTGGGTAACTGCATGGTCATGCAGTGCAGACTGCCGTATTGACGAATCAGCGCCGTACAGTCAATGGCAATAATCGCGCGATCCGGAAAACAATCGGCCAGTCGCGCGGTCGCCACTTCATCGGCCGGGTCGCCATAGACCGGCACCAACACAGCGCCATTAATGATCAGAAAATTCGCGTAGGTCGCCGGCAACCGTTCGCCGTCTTCGTCAAAAATCGCCTTGGGAATCGGCAAAGGCACCAGCCGATAGGGTTGACCGCTAATCGTTCTGAACGCGGCCAATTGTTTAGCCATGGCGTCTAGCGCATCAAACATGGGGTCAGAGGGGTCGTCGCACGCGGTATAGGCGATCGTATCCGCCGAGCAAAACCGGGCAAGCGTGTCAACGTGGGCATCGGTGTCATCACCGGTTGCCTCGCCGTGGTCGATCCAGAGAACCCGTTCCGCGCCGAACTGCTGTCGTAGCACGGCCTCAACCCCGGCACGGTCGTAAGTCGGATTGCGATTCGGATTTAGCAAGCAATGGCTGGTGGTCAGCACGGTACCTTGGCCGTCAGTCTCGATGCTGCCGCCTTCCAAGACGTACTCGACCCGTTCCATCGGGTTCGGACCGAGCCGTCCGCTTGCCACTAAACGCTCCGCTAGTGCCGCATCGTTAGCGTGCTCGTACTTGCCGCCCCAACCGTTAAACTGAAAATCCAGCCATTTACCGCCGGCCCCATCATCGACAGCTAGGGGCGCGGTGTCACGCACCCAAACGTCATCGTAGGGCAGTTCCAACAAGCGGATATGCTCGCATCGCGCGCCGATTTCGTTCAGCCGGCCGGAGAGCCGATCACGCATGCGCCCGTCCCTGCACAGCACGATTAGACCCTGACGACTACTTATCGCCTTGGCGATGGCCTCATAAACGAGTTCGACCGCTCTCTGCCAACGTTGAAAATCACCTTGCTGATACGGCCACGCCAATATGACCGCGGCCTGTTCGGCCCATTCCGGAATGAGTTGCTGCACGCCTGAAAAATGACTGCTTTGAAAATTGGGCGAAGATTCGAAAAGCTCGCCGGTCTTTGGAAAACCCCAATACAAATTATACCGCCATAAAAAAGGCCGCTAACGCGGCCTTTTTCAATCTAGGGCCTAATGCTACGCGCTAGGGACCCTCGTCAGCCCCACTGCCTTCCTTTTCTGGCAGAAGAAGGTCTGCTCGGCTGACCCCCAAGCGGTACGCGAGTGCGCTAGCGACGTAGATCGAGGAATAGGTGCCGACGACAATGCCGATTATCAGCGCCAGCGCGAAGTTACGCAGAATTTCTCCACCCCAGACCGCCATCGCGAAAGCGGTCAAAAAGGTCAGGAAAGAGGTCATCAAGGTACGGCTAAGGGTTTCGTTGATGGAGATATTCATAACCTCCAACGTATCAGCCCGGCGAATCTTGCGGAAGTTTTCCCGGATCCGGTCAAAGACAACGATCGTGTCGTTGAGCGAATAACCCATGATCGTTAGAACCGCTGCTAGAACCGTCAGGTCGAAATCCAATTGAAAAATCGAGAACGCGCCCAGAATCATCGTGATGTCGTGCAGTGTCGCCAGAAGCGCACCAAGCGAAAACCGGTATTCAAATCGCCAGCCGACATAGATGAGAATCAGCAGCGCGGTAATGACCAGGGCGATAACGCTTCCTTCAACCAAATCATCGCCGACCTGGGGACCGACGAATTCAACCCGGTGGACCTCGGCTGGCGCGGCAGCGTCTTTGTTAAGCGCTTTCAATATTTCCGACTTGGTATCGAACGTTCCATCCTTGGCCTGATGGGCTTTTGGCGCAAGTCTGATCAGGACATCCTTGCTGGTCCCGAAGTTTTGCACGGTCGGCGAGGAGAAACCGGCCTCCTCCAATTGCTCGCGGACTTTCTGTAGATCAACCGCTTGCGGATAGCCAACTTCGATCAGGGTTCCACCCGTAAAATCAATCGCAAAATTAAGTCCTTGAATGGCAAGCGAGATGATAGACGCGATACTGAGCACGAGCGACGCGATAACCGCGATCCCGCGTTTGCTCATAAAGTCGATTTTGTAACTACGCCCGGTATCGACCGGCGCCGCCTTGGTAGCCATGATGTGTAAAACCCTCTTTAGATCGACAGCTTGGCTGCGCGTTTCTGACCGTAGATGAAATTGACCATCATGCGGGTACAACTGACGGCCGTGAACAGCGAACTGATAATCCCGATGGTGAGGGTGACGGCAAAGCCCTTGACCGGACCGGAACCAATACCGAATAGCGTGATGGCCGCTAGCAGGTTAGTGACGTGAGAGTCCCAAATGGTGGCGAAGGCGCGGTCGAAACCGACGTAAATCGCAGCCTGAGGCGAACTACCATTGCGTAGCTCTTCCTTGATGCGTTCATAGATCAGAACGTTGGCGTCCACCGCCATACCCACGGTCAGGGTAATACCGGCAATACCGGGTAGGGTCAGGGTTGCCTGCATGGCGGACAGGATGGCCAGGATCAATGCAACGTTGAACACCAGGGTGAGATTGGCGACCAGACCAAAAACCTTGTAGTAACCGAGGACAACGACGGCAACCAGGGCAAAACCGATCAGGAACGAGCGGGTTCCCTGGGCGATATTCTCCTTACCCAGGCTGGGTCCCACTGTTCGCTCTTCGACAATGTCGACGGGCGCGGCCAGCGCGCCGGCCCGCAATAGCAGCGCCAGATTGCGGGCTTCATCCGCATTATCGAGACCGGTGATTTGAAATTTCTTGCTGAACCGTCCGCGAATGGTCGCGACGTTGATGACCTCTTCGATGGTCTTCTTTTGAACCTGACGCTCGCCATTCACCTCATGGGTCTCGGTCTTGTTCTCAATGAACACCACGGCCATGGGCTTACCGACGTTCTGGCGGGTTGTTTCACCCATTTTGCTGGCGCCGGAACCGTTCAAGGTCACGGAAACCATGGAGGACCCCGACTCAGGATCGACACCGGATTTGGCATCAACGATCTGATCACCAGTCACGATGATCTTGCGCTGCAACAGGATCTTCCCGCCTTTGCGTTGCTGGTAGATTTTTGAACCAATCGGCGCTCGGCCCTCTTCGGTTGGCATGGGGTGGTCGGTGTCAATCATGCGGAACTCGAGCGTCGCGGTGGCGCCGAGAATCTCCTTGGCGCGAGCCGTGTCCTGTACACCGGGGAGCTGCACGACGATCCGGTCCTCGCCTTGCTGCTGAATCACCGGCTCAGCCACGCCGAGTTCGTTGACACGGTTACGCAGGGTGGTGACGTTTTGATCAACGGCAAACTTGCGGATTTCCTTGCGCTCCGCATCGGAAAGCTCGGCGCGGATGGTTGCCCCATCCTCGGTTATTTTTAAACCGCGCAATTCCTTCTTAACGATGCCGCTAGCCTGTTCACGAGTCGCCTCGTCCTGGAACTTTACGCTGACGACAGCCTGATCTCGCTCGACCGAGAGGTAGCGAATCTTGCTCTCACGCAACAAGGTGCGGATGTCTTCGGCGTGGCGCTCTTCGGCCTGCCGAACCGCGGCTTCCATATCGACCTGAAGCAGAAAATGCACACCGCCGCGCAAGTCGAGACCGAGATACATGGGCCGGGCGCCGATGGTGCGCAACCATTCGGGCGTGGATGGCGCCAAGTTGAGCGCGACGGTGAAGTTCTCACCTAATTTGCTGGCCTTCAGGATGTCGGCGGCCTTCAACTGCGCCTCGGTATCGCCGAACCGGGCCAACAGTCGCTTGTCCGCCAAATCGACCGACTTGGCTTGCAACCCGCCATCGCTGAGCAGCTTTTTAACCTCGTCTAGCGTGCTTTGATCCAAGGTCGCGCTCCGATAAGCGGAAAGCTGGACGGACGGATCTTCGCCAAAAAAGTTCGGCAGGGAATAAACCACGCCGAGCGTCAAAATCAAGACGATCAGCAAATTGGTCCAGAAGGAAAACTGGTTGCGCATATTGGCAGTGGTAGGGTCAAAGGCAACCCGGCACCGCCGGAATGGCGGCGCGGAAAGCGGTCAGGAAAGACTCAAGCCTTGGCTTCCGATTTTTTCTTGGCCTTGTAGGTGCCCTTGGGCATCAAGGACCCGATCGCGTGTCTTTGTACATGCACGACCACATTATCGGCAACTTCCAAGGCGACGAAATTGTCGTCAAGATCGACTACCCGACCGAGCAATCCGCCATTGGTAACGACTTCCACGCCCTTATTGAGCGCGTCGACCATCTTTTTATGCTCGCCGGTACGACGCCTTTGCGGCAGGATAAACAGAAAGAAAAATACCGCCAGAATAGCGAGCGGAAAGATCAGCCCAGCCATGCCAGGCTCTTGAGCGGCGGGCGCGGCACCTTCGGCGAAGGCGGCTGAAATCAGAAAGTCCATCGACGATCCTTAGAATTGATATATAAAAGCGTTCATTATGCCACAAAGTCGTCCGAACTGGTGCGGTCGACGTAGAAGGCGGTATAAAACTCTGACCACCGACCTGCGCCGATGGCCTCGCGAATGCCACGCATCAACCACTGGTAATAGTGGAGGTTGTGAATCGTATTGAGTCGCGCGGCCAGGATTTCGCCGCACTTGTCTAGGTGCCGCAAATAGGCGCGCGAATAGTGCCTGCACGTATAGCACTCACAGCTGGAGTCGAGCGGACCGTCGTCATGCTGATAGCGTTGGTTGCGGATTCGAACCGTTCCCCAACGGGTGAAAAGATGGCCATTGCGGGCGTTTCGGGTTGGCAGGACGCAATCAAACATGTCGATGCCCGCGGCAACTGCCTCGACGATGTCTTCCGGTGTACCTACCCCCATCAAATAACGAGGCCGATCAGCCGGAAGTTGCGGCAAAACGTCAGCGAGAACCCGCGCCCGCTCCTCCTTGGGCTCACCGACGGACAAACCGCCAATGGCATAGCCATCGAACCCGATGCGCATCAACCCGGCGGCGGACTCAGCGCGTAAGTCACCGTAAACACCACCCTGAACAATCCCGAATAAGGCCGCCTTGCTCTCGCCGTGGGCCAGTCGACTGCGTTCCGCCCAGCGCAAGGAGAGACGCATGGAGTCCGCAGCCTCTTGGTAGGTGGCAGGATACGGGGTGCATTCGTCGAAAATCATGACAATATCGGAGTCCAGCGCGCGTTGTACCGCCATGGACTCTTCCGGCCCGAGGAATACCAGACTGCCATCGATTGGCGAGCGGAATTGCACACCCGCCTCGGTGATCTTGCGCATGGCGCCCAGGCTGAAGACCTGAAACCCACCGGAATCGGTCAAAATCGGTCGATCCCAATGCATAAAACGATGCAGACCGCCGTGTCTGCCGATAACATCCAACCCGGGCCGAAGCATGAGATGAAACGTGTTACCCAAAATGATCTCGGCGCCAAGCCCGGTCAGTTCCTCCGGCGTCATCGCCTTAACCGTCCCATAGGTGCCAACCGGCATGAATGCCGGCGTTTGCACATGACCGCGCGTGAAGCTGAGTTCACCGCGCCGCGCGTTTTGATCGACGGCTAGCAGGGAAAATTCCATGACAGAAGACCTGGAAACTGGCAAAAACAAAAACGGCCTATCGGATTGCCGATAAGCCGTTTGAGTCTGCTACTAAGGTAGTTTGGTGCCGATGGTCGGACTTGAACCGACACGACTTGCGTCGCCACCCCCTCAAGATGGTGTGTCTACCAATTCCACCACATCGGCAAAAATCTGTATCGAATACCCTATTTCGGCGCGGCGGGCTGAGCCGGCTCCGGACTGGTCGGCAGATCGGATTTAGGTGCCACCGGGGTATCCTGAGGAATCTGCGGAAGATCGCGTTTGACGGCCGAAGGATCGGCTACATCCATGATATCAGCCGGTTTATTATCCTGTTTGCCCGCTAGGTAGGCAAGGCCGAGGCTGGTAATGAAAAACGCCGTCGCTAATACCGCGGTAGTCCGCGACAGGAACGAAGCCGCGCCACGAGCACCGAAAACACTGGAGGAACCGCCGCCGAACCCGGCACCGGCGTCGGCGCCGCGTCCCTGCTGCAGCAGCACCAGGCCAATGATGCCCAGGGCAATCAATACGTGAATGATCGTAATAAATTGATACATACTTCGCTATCGCGCCAAGCGACCGACAAAACCAATGGACAAGCGCCGCATGCTAGCGCGCTGGTTGGGAGGAACCCAGGTCATCCACGGGCGCAAGCTTCAAAGCCTGAGGAGTTTATAACCCATTTCACGAGACTTCAAGAATTTAGTCTTGATTCTGCGCAGCCCTGGGTAGCCTGGACGCGCGGATAACAACAAAGCTTCAACGCATTACCGAACAAATCATGCCGACCACTCGACGCAGCCTTCTTGCCGCGATCAGCCGGATTATCGTCGCCGGGATTGCACTGCCGGCCTCGGCCCGGGTCACCAGGGAAGAGCCGGCTGTGCAACCCGGAGATTTTGCGCGCGCGCTGCACACCGCGCTGGAGGACCAGGACTGGACACCCAGCGAGCGGATCGCGTTCGACGTCCCGGAAATAGCGGAGAACGGTGCCATCGTGCCGGTGACCGTGGCCAGCACACTGCCGGGGATAGACCGGATCCTGATTTTCGCCGAGCGGAACCCCGGCCCATTACTGGCCAGCTTCGAGCTTGAACCCGGAACCGACCCCTGGGTGTCGATCCGCGTCAAATTGAACGACTCTGGCCCGGTTCTGGCGGTGATTCGCTCTGAAGGACGATTTTTCGGATCGAAGAAAATCGTCAAGGTCATGAAGGGCGGCTGCGGCTAATGACGTCGCGAATAACACCTACCCCGTCGGGTTGGCGAAACCTTGCTTGCGCGCTACTCACGGGACAGCTGTTGAGTTGCGGCCACCTACCGACAACGGACCCTGAGCAGCCACAGACTGACCGATTCAGTTTCGCCTTGATCGGCGACCAAGAGTACGACACGAGTCAGGAGGCGCTATTTCCGCGGCTCCGCGCCGCGATCAACGCCGACAGCTCGCTGGCCTTTGTCATTCACGATGGCGATATCAAGAGCGGCGTCGCGCCCTGCGGCGACGATCTGTATCAGCGCCGTCTGGAGCAATTTCAGGAATTTGCGGCCCCACTCATCTTCCTGTTCGGCGATAACGAATGGGTCGATTGCCATCGCGTTGAAGCTGGCGGCTTTGATCCCATCGAGCGCCTGGCGCGGCTGCGCGCGATTTTCACGCCTAGCCTCGCTTCGCCAAGTCTGGGACGCCGGAAACTAGGTCTCGAACGATACAGCGCGGAATACCCGGAAATCGTGCGTTGGCGCCTAGGCAGGGTTATGTTCGTCGGACTCAACATGCCCGGGAGCAACAACGGCCTTAAGACCTCCGCCCGCCGGCTAACCGCCGCGCGAATGGAATTCGAGCGGCGCGACGCCGCCAATCGCCAGTGGCTGACCGAATCGTTCGCTTTGGCGCGGAGGGACGGCTGCGCCGGACTATTGATCGCCATGCAGGCTAACCCTTGGGATTACCTACCGACCGAGGAGTTAACCGGCTATCAGCCGTTTTTGCAGGTCCTGGAAGCGGAAGCGCGAGCCTTCGGCCGGCCGGTGGTGCTGGTCCATGGCGACAGTCATTACTTCCGAATCGACAAACCCCTACCGGCGCCAACATTCGATCCCGAGGCGAAATTCCAGCCGATGCTATGGGAATCGCACCTGCCCCGCCTGGAAAACTTTACGCGCGTCGAAACCTTTGGAACCGTAGACCTGCATTGGATTAAGGCGACGGTTGACGTGACCGACCCCAACCTGTTCCGCTTCGAGCCACGCTTTGTCGCTAGCAGCCCCCCAGAACCAAAGAACCCATAGCTTTTCCGTAACATTTAGTTCGTTGGGCGAAATCCATCGATTCCTCGCCCCAGGGGCCGAGGAGCGAAATGAACGGAGCCGGGAACTTTTTTGCAACAACATGTTTCATACCATTCCGAGGGGGGAAAGTGGGCTAGGCTCCCGCCGTCTTACTTCAATGGCGAACCACGACCCGGCCAAAAACCCGGGGACACCGGTTTGCGGTGCGACCATCACAACCTTTTCGAAAACTTCGAAGCCACGGCGCCAGTTCGGCCTATGTTTCTGGTTTGCAAGGGTTGGACAACATGTTAATTTGCCGCTGCCCTGCGGGGGCAAACTATATAAAGAGGAGGTAATTCCCAGATGTCCGAAGAAAAAAAGACCGAAGAGACCAAAAGCAATCCTGCGACGGACGTTTTGAACACGCTCAAGGGTAATCCCAAGGCCATGTATGCCGTGGGTGGCGCGGTTGCAATAGCCTTGTTGGCGATGTTTTTTGGGGGGGGCAGCGGCGAAACTCAAATGAAGCCAGTCACCGTATCCACTGGTCAGATTGTGACCTTGGAAAACCCCAACGGTGGTAACTCACAAATCACCGGACGGCCCGGTTTGGTGAGCACATCCGCCGCCGAGGAGGACAAGGAGGAAAATGTCTGCTTGGCGCCGCCCGGAACCAAGGGGCAGGTGGAAGAGGAACAGCGCGATGCAACCGGATTGACTTTCGTGAAGGTAAAAATCACCGATGGCACCTGTAACGGCAAGTCCGGATGGACTTCGAAAGTGAATATTAAGGGCGGTTAACCGATCGGCTTATTGACGGGCAGTCCATACGCCGGCTGGATATTTTCGGCCGGCGTAGATCAGTCAATTACCGCGTCTAGCCATTCAAATATTGCCCTGCAATAACCGCGTCGGGCTAGTGGTCAAAACCCGCCGACCCAACATATATCCCGCCAGACCGATTAGTCCGGCTGCCCCTGATGGCAGCAAAATCAGCGCCTCCCAGTGAACGCGGTAGCTTAATTGAAGCACCCGTGTAAACAGCCCCCAAAGAATCAATTCAGCCACCACGGCCGCCAAAAGCCCAGCCAGAAAACCGAGGGCGGCGAATTCCAACCATTGGGCGCGATTCAACATCGCCCGGCTGGCGCCAATGGCCCGCAGCAGGCCATGATCGCGTAGCCGCTCGTCCAACGTCGCCCGAACCGCGGCGAACAGCACGGTGAAACCAGCGGCCAACGCCAGCCCCAGAATGTACTCCACGGCTCGGGTCAACTGACCAAGAATGCCCTGAACCTGCTTGAGGAGCGCGTCCACCTCCAGCAGCGTCACCGCCGGGCAGGCTTTCACCAGCCTAGGGAGAACCGACTGCTGCTCGGGCGGTAAATGGAAGCTGGTCAACCAGGTGTGGGCAAAACCGTCCAATCCACCCGGCGCGAACATCACGAAGAAGTTAGGCGACATCGAATCCCAACGGACGCTGCGAATGCTGACGACCCGCGCGTCGAGGGCACGGCCGGTCATGTCGAACCGTAAGGTATCACCCAAGCGGATCCCCAATCCGCGCGCAAATCCCGACTCGACCGACACCACCGGCTCGGTGTGCTCCGGCCACCAACTGCCTTCAAGGATCTGGTTGTCCGCCGGCGGTTGATCGCTCCAGGTCAAGCTTAGCTCGCGGTTGATCGCACTCTCGGCACTGGTGTTCTTGCTAACGACCTCGCTCACCGGACGGCCGTTCAGTTGCGTCAGACGGCCACGCACAATCGGGTAGTAGGCTCGGGGCGCGCTGCCGACTTCCGTCAGCAAAGCCGAAAAGCGCGGCAGATCGGCATCAAACAGGTTGACAGCAAAGTGGTTCGGCGTATCCGCCGGCAATTGACGTTGCCATTCGCCGATCAATTCATCGCGAACCGTCAGCGTCACTTGCATGGCGGCCAGCGTGACGGCGAAAGCCAACATCTGCTTGACGCTAGCCGTCGGATTACGGGTCAGTTGCTTGAAGCCCCAGCGCCACCTAAGCGGCAACCGCGTGACCAGTGGCCGCAAGACACCGAGCAGAGCGTGTCCGGCCAGGGTTAAAACCAGCAGTGCGCCGCCGCCGTAGACCAGTACCGTCCCGGTCAACCGCCAATCGTCGGTGTAACGCCAGAGCAAGGCGGCCAACGCGACTAGCGCGCAGCCGTACGCCAGCCAACCTGACGAAGGCAGCGGCGCCAGATCGCGCCGCAGCGTGCGCAGCGGCGCGATGCGTTTCAGCCGTAAAAGCGGCGGGATGGTGAAGCCAAAAAACACCAGCAATCCGGACCCCACCCCCAAAAGCCAAGCCAGCAGTCCGGGCGCGGCGAGCCCATCCGGGAGCAAATCGGCAAAGATCGCCGCCATCCCCGCCTGCACGGCGTAACCTAGAATGCAGCCGACCAGACTAGCGCTCACGCCGATCAACACAAACTGCGCGATAAAAATCACCAGCACATCGCCTTCACGACCGCCCAGGCACTTCAATAGGGCAACCAGATCAAAATGCCGCTCGGTATAGCGTCGCGCGCTGGTCGCGATCGCCACGCCAGCGATCAACACCACGGCAACGCTCGCCAATCCCAGATAGCGCTGCGCGCGGGTCAACGCACCGCCCACTTCCGGACGTTCCTCGTGGACATCGGCAATCCGCTGGCCAGCGTGCAAGCGTGGTTTCAGCCAGGACTTAAAGGCGATCAGGCCAGCCGGATCGCCAGCGAACAGTGAGTGGTAGTGAACGTGGCTGCCGGGCTGAATCACCCGCGTC
Organism: Ottelia alismoides; assembly: GCA_037367405.1. Taxonomy (NCBI): domain Eukaryota; kingdom Viridiplantae; phylum Streptophyta; class Magnoliopsida; order Alismatales; family Hydrocharitaceae; genus Ottelia; species Ottelia alismoides. The sequence continues at coordinate 34,717 of JAZKJV010010747.1, forward strand.
GCCGGCAGATCCTCGGCATTGATCAACACGCGCGGCGCCAAGCTGTATAAATCGCCACGGCGGTCCGGCTCCTGCGCCAGCAGGCCTGTGATACGCAACTCGCGTTCGCCGACGGTGATCGGATCGCCGAGCTTCAACCCTATGGCCCGCAGCACTCGCGCTTCGATCCAAGCCTCGCCAACGGCCGGAATACCATCCGCGACGACGGCTGGCTGATCCTCGGCCGGCGCGACCTTGAGTTGCCCGCGCAGCGGATAACGATCAGTGGCCGCCTTGACCCCGACCAGCAATACCTCATCCTTCTCGCTGAGCACGGTGGAAAATTCAGTGGTCTGCCCCCACGACAGTCCGCGCCGTTCGCCTTCCTCGCGCCAAGCGGACGGCGGCGTCTCATGACCACTGACCGCCAGGTCCGCCGCGAGAAATTGCGCCGCCTGCAACTCCATGGTGCGGGTCAGCCGCGCGCCCAACAAACCGACCGCCGTTGCGCTAGCAACCGCGATCGCCAAGGCGGCCACTAGCAACGTCAGCTCACCCGAACGCCAGTCACGTAGAAGAAGCTTTAGCGCAAGGCGCAGGTTATTACGACTCATGACGCGGCCTGGTCGCTGACCACCTGGCCGGACTCCAGACGCAGCACCCGCTGACAGCGGTTCGCCAAGACCTGATCATGCGTGACCAGAATCAGCGTGGTGCCACGCTCGCGGTTGAGCTCGAACAGTAAGTCGATGATGGTCTCGCCAGTCTTGCTGTCCAGATTGCCGGTGGGTTCGTCGGCAAACAGAATCGCCGGCTGGGCAATGAATGCCCGCGCCAGCGCCACCCGTTGCTGTTCGCCACCGGAGAGCTGTCGCGGAAAATGCCTGGCTCGCTCGGCAAGACCGACCCGCGCCAGCAGCGCCCGCCCGCGTTCGACGGCGTTGTCGTCGCCAGCCAGCTCCAGGGGGAGAATGACATTCTCCAGCGCCGTCAGACTGGGCAACAATTGAAACGACTGAAACACAAAGCCAACCCAGCGCCGCCGCAGTTCGGCGCGGCCGTCCTCATCCAAGCGGGTCAGCGCGGTGCCGGACAGCCAGACCTCGCCATCGCTAGGCAGATCCAGACCCGCCAGCAACCCCAGCAAGGTCGACTTGCCGGAGCCCGACGGGCCGACAATGGCGAGACTTTCTCCGCGATTGATCGAAAGGTCGACCGCTGCCAAGATCTCCAGCTGACCGCTTTCCGTGGTCACCGTCTTTCCGAGTCCTGCCGCGCGGATAACCGCTTCGGCGGAGTTTTCAACCTCAGCCAGTGGTTGTGCAGTGCGCATACAAAAAATAGTCCCCTTGCTCTTGGTCGGAGTTATGACAATCAGTAACGCGGTTGGTGCCGCAACGCTCCTGGTGATGGGCGATAGCCTAAGCGCGGCCTATGGCTTGGAGAAATCCGAGCAAGGCTGGGTCGCGCTGCTGGGAGAGAAGCTCCGACCGCGCGGCTGGACCGTCTCGAACGCCAGTATTTCCGGTGAAACGACGGCCGGCGGACTGCAACGTTTCGATGAGCAACTCCAGCGTCACAAACCGGCGTTCGTGATTTTGGAACTGGGTGCCAACGACGGACTGCGCGGGTTGTCGCTGGCGCAGATGGAAGCGAACCTGAACCAACTGGCCGAACGTTCGTTGGCGATCGGTGCGAGGGTGCTGCTGCTGGGCATGAAGATCCCGCCCAATTACGGCAAAAAATACACCGAAGGGTTTGAAGCGGTCTATCGAAAAATCGCCGAGCAACGCAAGATCGAACTGGTGCCATTCTTCCTGGAAGGCGTCGGCGGACACCCGGATCTCGTGCAAGCGGACGGACTGCACCCCAACCTAGCGGCCCAGCCGATTATCCTGCAAAACGTTTGGGCGGCTCTGGAAAAACAGATCAAGACAACCAATCCTTGAGTTTACGCGCGGCGGCAATCCGGCCCGAACCGGCTAAACTTTGCGGAACAGCCCTGGCCTCCGACGAGGCTAACCGTCCACGGCATCTGTCGCGCTTCGTGCATGAACACTCACCCGCATCGACACTCTGGTTTCAGCATGCTGGAAATGGTCATAGTGATGTCCATTCTGGCCGTCGTTGCGCTGAGCGCCGTTCCTAAAGTGGGTGGCCAAATCGTTCGGAACCAGGTCACGGATGCGTTGCCGTTAATCGATTTCGTCAAAACACCACTGGAAACCGCTTGGCGCACAACCAGCGCATTTCCCACCAACAACGCGGCAACCATTGTCACGGCGGGTCCGCCAGCGGTGACGCTGCCCGCGCCAGAGCAGATCGTCAATAACTGGATCAAGTCGGTTACCGTGGAAAATGGCGGCATTCAGATTGTTTTCGGCAACCGCGCCAACGCCGCGCTCGCCGATAAAGTCCTGTCGATTTTGCCGGCGGTGGTCAACGCGGCGCCGCTGGTGCCCGTCACCTGGGTCTGCGGCCACGCCTCGCCGCCGGGCGGCATGACCCTGCATGGCACGAATCGCACCACGGTCGCCGCGACCAACCTGCCTGCTAGCTGCCGGGAATAAGCAGACAAAAAAAGGGGCGGCGCCTACCGGACGCCACCCCTTTCATCACGCTAAGACTTACTTCTTGGCAAGTGCCGCGATGCGTTCCGCTCGAGCGTTGGGTTCCGGGTGCGAGGACAGCATGGAATGCTCGCCGCCGCTCAGCTTGGCCAGCTTGCGCAGCGATGTCTCCGCCGCGGTCAGCTTGCCGCCGGATTTGCGCAGGAATGCCAAACCGTAGTCATCCGATTCGGTTTCCTGGGCTTGCGAATACTGGGCATTGAGCACCGCTTCAAGCAGACCGCCGAGTTGCGAGGCCGCCAATTGCCCCGCCACGCCGCCAGCCGCCTCCGCACCCTTGCGAGCGCCGCTCATCGCCAGCGCGGTGCGCATTTCCTTGGCCGAGTGACCATTCTTGACATGGCCGATTTCGTGGCCAATCACAAACTGCAGTTCGTTGTCGTCCATCAGGTCCATCAGCGCCGTGTAGACCCGCACCGAACCATCGGCGGTGGCATTGGCGTTGACCTGGTCGCTTTCATAGGCCTTAAAGTTCAGCTTCAAGCCATCATAGGTTTTGTACTTGTCGGTGAGTTTGGCCAGACGCGCGGCATACTTGCTAGCCGGCGCCGCGACCTTCTCTTTGTTCTTTTCCTCGTAGTCGCGCATTTGCAGCGCGGATGCCTTGACTTCCTCGTCGGTCAGGGTCGCCGCCTTACCCAGGTCCGCCGCCGCGCCGACCGCCGCGTCCGCGTTGACGCCGCCCAAACTGCCCATTTTGACCCCAGGCAAACCACCGCCGCCACACGCGGACAGTAGTCCAAGAATCGCCAGTCCCACGAATACGTTTTTCATTATGTTTTTCTCCCGAACGGAAGACGGATTAACCGCCGAATAGTTGTTCATGGGCGCGGCCAGCCAAGACCCGCAGAGAAGGCAACAACTACCCGCGCCGAGCCGCATTCTCGGTTATTTTCCACAAATTACAAAATCCGCTCATAGCTGAAACAGCGAACAGCGAAAACTCAAGTTTTGGTGACAGACGCAATGCGGCGTCGCGGCAATCAGTCCTCTTCAGGTTCGGCGAGGCTGCCGCGAATGTCCTTGAACAGCTGCCGCGCCGCTCGCGGCGGCTGCCCAGCCGCAAGCTGACGGTGGGCATCACGAACCAACTGTCGCAACTTCTGTCTGTCGGTATCGGGAAAAAGCCCAACAAACTCATTGATGGCCGGATCACCGTCGGCCAGCATCCGATCGCGCCAGCGCTCCACCTGATGCAGCAACCTGACCGCCTCGGCACTCTCGCCACCCAAGCGTTGCAGACCGGCCCGGATAGGCGCGCTATCCAAGCCGCGCAGCAGTTTGCCAATGAACTTGCGCTGGCGCCGCAACCCACCATGCGCGGTAATCGAGCGCCCTAGCCGTACGGCTTCGAGTAGATCGGCGGGCAAATCAAGGCTCACCAATTGGTCATCATTCAGCGCCATCAACTCGTCCGCCAAATCCTGTTGAGCGGCGGCGACACGCTTGAGCTCCGATTTGCTGGGCGGCGCGTCGGACCAATCGTCGTCTTCAAGTTCAATTGTCATGGAAAGCGATACCGCGTCAAAGAAATGACCACGCGCCGGGGGAACGGCGAAATACCAAGGGAATTGGCGAAACCGGACTAGGCGGCGGCGCGCGCGCGATAGCCCGCGACCACGGCCAAGAAAGCCAGAAAGTCGTACAAGCCATGAACCAAGATGGGCGTGACCAGATTGCGCTCGCCCAACAAATCCATGCTGAAGCCCAGGTAGAACCCCGTCAGGCCGGCCAGCAGTCCGTAAAGCGGCGTGACCCAATGGACCAAGGCAAAGATCAGATTGCTGAACAGCATTCCACCCCAGAAGCCCCAGTCACGCTCCAGCCAGACTTGCAGGAATCCCCGGAACAGCAGTTCCTCGCACACACCCGCGAGCATCCCCAGGTAAAACAGTTGCGCCAGGTTGCATTGCGCCAGCGGCGGTCCCAAGCGTTCTTCGAGAAACTGGCGGATGGCCTGGAAACCTGGCCAGGGATAGCGAAAACCTAGCCGAAGGAGAATCAGCAACGGCAACGCGCCAATAACACCGGCCAGAATCGCCAAGGGCTCGGGGCGCAACGCCGCAAGTGGGTTGACATTGAATAGCCAACCGAGTAGCAGGGCTAGCGCCGCCAAGCCACCTTCCAAGCCGGTGGCGAACCGGAGCAGAATGGATGCGTTGAGTTGCGGGGGCGAATTCATTTAACGATTACGGCGTTGCCAAACCGACAGTCGGTAACGTCCGCGTTCGGTCCGAGGCTGCCGAAAAAGTCGGGCGAGTACGTCATTTCCGGCTTAACGAACTTCAAGGAGGGGACAGTCCGGGTTCATCCAGGTTACGCAGGCGGCGAGAGTTTAGCACACGCCCCATTTGACAACTCCGCCATTTCTTCTGGGTTATATTGTTGACACTATTTGAATTTCTTACAATTTCAGACGTTTTGGCGTCGCTTGATACTAACTGATCCACTGCCCCGCATGGGCCGGCTTCCGCCACCGCTCTCTTCGCTTGAGACCCGGCCAAGTCGTTCCCCGTGATGTCCCCCAAAGACTGGCCTTGGCTTCGGTTCGCCGTAGCGATTGCCAACCATTTCGTATCCGACCAATCGAGCAACCAGACCAAATGCCTAACCGCCCTTCCGATACTCTCGCCCAAGTTTCGGCCATGCGCCGTTCCGTGTCCGCGATCCTGGTCAGCCTATCCATCGCCGGCGGGCTCGGCCACGCCGCCGTCGTGACGCAAACCGCGCCGGACGCCCCGCCTGGAGCGGCGGGTACGGATGGCAGTCCAGCCACGGCGGGCAGCGACGGCCCGGCCGGCGGCCTAGCCAATAGCGGAGCTCGGGTCAACACCGACCCGCGCAATGCCGCCATCGCCACGGCCGGCGCGGGCGGCAGCGGTGGTAAGGGCGGCAACGGTCAACCCGCTGGCGCGGGCGGGAGAGGCGGAAGCGGCGGCAAGGCGAGCGCTGATGCCGTTAGCTCGTTGCCACCGAACTTGGCGACATCCGAAGCCACGGCCCTGGGCGGAACCGGCGGAAATGGGGGGGTGAGCGGCACCGGCGGCAGCGGAGCGCCGAGTGACGGCGCGGGTGGCGCCGGCGGCGATGCCCAAGCGCGGGCACGAACCCTGACGAATCGCGGCAGCGGTCTCTCCGTCGCCACGAGCTCGGCTCGCGGCGGAGATGGCGGCTCGGCTCGCGCGGCGAATGGCGGGGATGGCGGCAATGCCATTTCCGCTGCCATCGGCAACAGCCTGGTCGGCGGTCCATCGCTCAGCGTCAGAAGCCGCGCCGACGGCGGAACCGGTGGGGCAAGTTTTGCCCAGGGAAGCGGCGGTGCCGGTGGCCAGGCCTTCAGCAGCTCGACCGCAACTTCGGCCGGAACGGGCAGCGTGACGGTCGTGGACACGGCCAACGGCGGTATCGGTGGCCGTGGCAGCATTGGTTCGGCCGCTCTAGGGGGGCCAGCCACCGGCGGCGACGGCGGCAATGGCACCTCGACCGCGACCGGAATCAACTCGAGCGCCGCGACCGTTTCCGTCCGCGCGGCAGCTAGCGGTGGCGACGGCGGCGCCAGTTATGGGCGGGGCCAGACCGGCGCCGCGGGCGGCTCGGCCAGCGCCCGGGCCACTGGCACTTCCAACGGGGGTGGCGACGTCGACGTGCGCGCCAGCATCGTCGGAGGCGCGGGCGGCGCCGGCATCAGTGGCGCGCGGGGCGGCAATGGCGCCAATGCGAACCTGACCGATGCCGTCAGTGGCCAAACCAGTGGCAGTCTGACACTCCGGCAAACCGCGATTGGCGGTGACGGCGGTAACGGTCTGGCCGGCGGTTCGGCAGGAAATGGCGGCACCGGGCTGTCGGCGCTGACGGCGGAAAAGACGACCGCCGGCGCGTTTTCTGGCGAAAGCCGGGCTCAGGGTGGCACCGGCGGCGCGCAGCGTAACGGCATCAGCGGCGCCAGCGCTGGTTCGGGGGGTGACGCCCAGGCTTCACTCAGCTTGCGCGGCGCGGTAAGCGTCACCGGCGAAGCGTCCGCCACCGGCGGCGACGGCGGCGCAACCGCTGGCGGCATCAGCGGTAATGGCGGCGCGGCAAGACTCGGCGTGGTCTACGCGACATCGACGCAAGGCGGCGACGTGACCTTGACCGGCACCGCCAAAGGGGGCAACGCGGGCGCGGGAGCGGGCATCAATCCGCTGATCGGCGGCAGCGGCGGCGCGGCCAGGGCCGAGAACGCCGTGAACGGTGATACCAGCGGCTCGCTCGACCTGACCCAAATCGCCATCGGCGGTAACGCAGCCAACTCGACCGGGCGGAACAGCGAGCCCGGCGCCGCCGGCATCGCCATCAGCCAGCTGGAAAAAATCACCGCCAGCGCGGCACTGACACTGCAAACCGAAGCCACTGGCGGCAATGGCGGCGACCGCTTGCGCAACCCCGGCAAAGTCGCCGCGGGGGGCAGCGCCCTCGCCGCCTCGGTGGGCAACAATAGTCTCGGGATCACAAAGGTCAATGCCAGCGCAACCGGTGGCGACGGCGGCAACGCGCTACTGACCGGCGTCACTGGCGGTGCCGGCGGAAAAGGCACCGCCACGGCGGATGCGGGTACGGAACTCGACAATAGAGACGCGGTTGCCAATGCCAATGCGATCGGCGGACTTGGCGGCGCTGGCGGCGGCGCGGGGGGGGATGCCTTAAGCCGGGCGGTTGCAAAATCCAGGGGCGATAGCATCACCAGGGCTTTCGCGGGCGCGGTCGGCGGACTGGGCGACAGCAGCGGCGCTGGCGGCTCCGCAACCGCCAACGCGGACGCGCGCGGCGGCGGGTTTTCGCGAGTCGACTCCAATGCCAACGCAAACGGCGGCTTCGGCGCGACCGGCGGCAACGCGACCGCCACGGCGCGGGCGGAAAGCCCTCAGGAAGTCCACGCCTCGGCTATCGCCGAGGCCGGTGGAGGCGCGACCCGCGCCGGAAGCGCGAGCGCCACGGCGCGGGCAATCGGCGCGTTTGGCTCGGCGCACGCCGAGGCGCTAGCCACGCAGGAGGCTGGGCTGACCCGCAACATCGCCGCGACCGCCGATGGCGACGTCGCCGGCGATACACTGGCGATTGCCAAAGCGCTGATGGGCCCCAGTTCAAACTCCGCCGCCGCGGGCGATGCCGTGGCTGTCGCCAATGCCGAACCGGGCCAAGCGCAAGTCGATGCGTTGTTGGCCAACAGCCCAGCAGCCCGAGTCGACGTTCAGGCCGGCGCCGACAACGTGGTCTTGGCGTCTGGACTCTTGGGCGGCGGGAAGTCCGATCCCGGCGCGGCATCGGTCACCCAGACCGCCTCGCTGAACTTCACTTTCGATGTGTCCAATCTGGGACTTTTCCAGCACTTCAAGCTGGCGCTGATCAACCCCGGCATCACCGGCGAATTTGACCCGAGCAATAACTCGTTTGGCACTGAAGACTATTTCAATCTCAAGTTGTCGATCGGCAGCCTGGACATCTCCGAGTGGAAATTCAACAAGCTCAGTGACGCCAAGTCGTTCCTAAACGACCGCACCGAGGACCTCGGCCCCGTGATCAACTACGACAATGGCAGCGGGCTGGTTAACCTCGCGCTGAACATGACTTTCTTTAGCAACGACCGACGCACCAGGGCCGAAACTGGCTTCTTGCTCTACGTCGGCGATGGATTGGCAGCGGCGCAGATCGCGCCGCTGGTTGCCCGGGCGGTCGCGACACCGCTACCAGCAGCGTTTTGGCTGTTCGCCAGCGGCTCATCCTTGTTGTTAGCCGCTTGGCGAAAGCGCCGGGAAGGTGTCTGAAGTTTACCGTCAGCGGTCAGACGGGCGGGGCAACTTGACCCCGCCCGCTTAGTGCAAAGGATCAGTTGTCGAACAAGACTGAACTGACCGTTGCCGTGCCGATGTTGAAGCCGGCGGTAAACGCGCTGACGCCAAACGCCGCATTCAGCGCGCCGGCCGCCGTTTCGCTCAGCGTCAACTTGACCCCCGGTATTTGGAAATGGGTGTAAGGATGGACATCGAGGGGCAAGGTCAGCGCCGGCAAGGTCAAGTCGAACAGCGGCACCCGGCCAATCAGATCGTCGTTCAACACAACCTTGCCGGTCAGCACCGGCTTGGCGCCCATCGTGTCGATAATGAAGTCGCGCAGCTCAACAGTCGTTTTGCCGGCGGCGATACGTAATCCACCAGAATGAATGATCTCCGCCTTGGCGTTGGCTAGGTCGATATCCCCATCGGTGATACCGAACCGGGCCCGGCCGTTTCGCAGCCACGACCCGCGATACGCCTTGACATCCAGCTTGAGTGCGCCGATCGCCCCAACGAAATCACTGGACAGCGCGACCGAGGTATCACCGTAAAAGAATGACCGGGTTGGCGCTGCCTGGGACAGGCTGGGGGTTATGACGATCAGTGCGGCCGCGAGTCCGATGACCGAGCGAAACGATTTTTTGCTCATGTTGATGTCTCCACTGTTATTTTCGCGAAAAAATTGACGCCGTCGGCCCGCCGCCTGACGTTGCCGACACCGCCCGCCAATTTTGACGGGGCTCGCTCGAAAAAGTTTCAGCCAGTAACGCAACCGAAACGCGGCCATCGCAAACGTGACGGCCCACGAGCGGCAAAAGCCAGCGTAAAATTGATCTTTTGCCCGCTTTTCGCCATGGCGCTCATCAGTTTTCGCAATCTTCATCTCAGCTACGGTCACCCTTTGCTCGACGGCATTAGCTTCGCCATCGAAAAGGGCGAGCGGATCGCCCTGGTCGGGCGCAATGGCAGCGGCAAATCCACCTTGCTGAAAGTGGTCAGCGGCGATGTCACGCCCGACGATGGCGAAATCGCCCGCGCCGACGGCCTGCGGCTGGCCCGCCTCGATCAGGAAGTGCCGCTGGCCAGCGCCGGCGACGTGTTCGACATCGTCTGCCAGGGACTCGGCGAAATCGGCCCGGCGGTGGCCGGCTACGAACGGCTGACGCGAGATGCCAGCGTTGCCCTGGACGATGCCGCGCAGCACGAACTTGCCCACTACCAGCAACTGCTCGACGCCGCCGCCGGCTGGGCGCTGCCACAAAGGGTCGAGTCGGTCATGAGCCAACTCGGCCTGCCGCTGAGCGGTGACATCGGCAGCTTGTCCGGTGGCCTCAAGCGCCGCGTGTTGCTGGCGCAAGCCTTGGTCAACGAACCCGACTTGCTGCTGCTGGACGAGCCGACCAACCATCTGGACCTGACGGCGATCCTCTGGATGGAGGAATTTCTCGCCAACTGGTCCGGCACCTTGCTGTTCATCACTCACGACCGGGCCTTTCTGCAAAAGTTGGCGACCCGCATCGTCGAACTGGATCGCGGGCGACTGATCGATTTCCCAGGCAATTACTCGACCTATTTGCAGCGCAAGGAAGAATTACTGGAAGCCGAAGGCAAGCAGCAGGCGCTGTTCGACAAGCGTCTGGCCGAGGAGGAAGCCTGGATTCGCCAGGGCATCAAGGCGCGCCGAACCCGCGACATGGGCCGGGTGCGGCGCCTGGAAGCCATGCGCCGCGAGCGCGCCGAGCGTCGGGTACAGGCCGGCCAGGTCAAACTCGCGGTGCAGCAAGCCGAGCGTTCCGGCAAGCTGGTCGTCGAGGCCGAGGCGGTCAGCTACGCCTATCCGGATCGCAGCGTCATTCGCGGACTGTCGGCCACGCTGATGCGCGGCGACAAGGTCGGCATCATCGGCCCCAACGGCTGCGGCAAAACCACCCTGCTCAAGCTGCTATTGGGCGAACTGCAACCCAGCTCCGGCAAGCTGCGGCTGGGCACCAACCTGGAAATCGCCTACTTCGACCAATACCGCCGGCAACTGGATGAGGACGCCAGTGTCATCGACAACGTCGCCGGTGGCAGCGACCGAGTCACGCTCAACGGCCGCAACGTGCATGTGGTGGGTTACCTAAAAGACTTTCTGTTCAGCCCCGACCGCATGCGCCAGCCGGTCCGTTCCCTGTCGGGCGGCGAGCGCAACCGGCTGCTGCTGGCGCGGCTGTTCACCCAACCGGCCAACCTGCTGGTACTCGACGAACCGACCAACGACCTGGACGCGGAGACTTTGGAATTGTTGGAGGAATTGCTGGTGGAATTCACCGGCACGGTTTTTTTGGTCAGCCATGACCGGGCGTTTTTGAACAACGTGGTCACCAGCGTGCTGGCCTTTGAAGGCGACGGCCAGGTCAACGAATACGTTGGCGGCTATGACGACTGGGTTCGGCAGCGCCCATCGGCGGCGGACAGCGCCGCGCCAGCGGTCAAATCGGCGCCCCGCGCCGAACCCGCCGCGAAGCCGGTCGCCCCGCCCAAAACGCGCAAGTTGAGCTTTAAGGAGCAGCGCGAGCTGGAGGCCCTACCCGGCCAAATCGAAGCGTTGGAAAGCCAGATCGCCGAGCGCGGCGCCGCGATGACCCGTCCCGAGTTTTACCAGCAGGGGAAGGATGCCATCACCGAGGCGCAGACCAAACTGGCCGAACTCGAACAAAGCTTAGGGAAGGCTTACGCGCGTTGGGAGGAATTGGATGCCATGGTGGGGTGACGCCCTAGATCTGCATCACCATCGACCCATACGCGCTTAGCGTTGCATCGCGCGACAGCAGACGCATGGGTTGAGTCAATACCCAGAGCGCGATCTGGGTATCCAGCAGCAGGCGCATGGTCAGCGCTGGCCGGGCAACATCTCGGCAATCTCCGCATTACACCGGTCAATATAGTTCGGCACGTCGAACTCGCCCCGCGCCACGCCGATCCGCCGCGACACCTCGCGGGACATCGGCATCAGCCGAGCCACCGGCTTGCCGTTACGCGAGATAACGATCTCATCTTCACGGCCGAACGCATTCTGCTCGATCAGACAAGAAAGATCGGTTTTCGCGTCGAAGAGACTCACGGTTTGCATGGCTCCCTCAACATTATTGGTTGGACTTGCCTAGCTTTTTCGAGAAAAAGCGCGCGCTAAGGTCGAATTTGTCCCAACCCCTCCGAATGGCCCTCAGAATCGGAGCGGTCAGAGAATCGGGCATGTTTAACCCAGACCCGCCCCGGCATTCCGACTTGAACTCATCTGGCTGGCGTCGGATGTCGCGGACGATCTCGACGGTTCCAGCTCTGACTAAACGAGGGCCGGTTAACCCACCGGAAGCCGGCACCGATTCAGCAATATTTGGATAACGCTGACCGGAGGGAACCGCATCATTCTCGGCAACCCCGAAAGCGATACGCCTCCTCTCGTCGGCAACATCCTATGGCCCTGGCGTTTGGGATTTCTTCCAACGCACTCTAACCAGTTTTGAAAACAGGTCTTTCTGAAAGATAGGGATATCAAATGAACTGGCTATTTCGTTGATCCAAGCTTGGGCTTTGGCATCGAGTGGTGCGCTGGAAATCAGGATCTTGTCTTCGCCGCAGATAAGGTATGTCTTCCAGACCGAATGGGCATCAAACTTGACTAGCAGCGAGGATGGCTGGCAAGACGCCAATGGGATTCGATTTGTCAGAAAAACCCTTCCATCCCGGAACGTCAAACCCATGCAGAGGTAGATCTCGCGGCAAAGGCTTCTTAGCCCGAGAAATAGAGTGCCAACCCCAAGGATCGTACCTAATGGCGCCCCTTTGTCGTGATCATCCGTCAGCGAAATGAAGGCAATAAAGCCGCCGAGAACAAAGAATGGGCTGGCTTTCAAAATGGCGATAATGGCGTTTGATTGGCTCAATCGCCCGGCTCGAATCACAATCAAGGTAGGTCAACGTTCTAATAAATTACGATGAGCGTAGGGTAACCCTCGAATCCACAGGACGCTGGTCCAAGGCTACGCGGGCTGACATTAAGCCAACCTATTGAAAGTAGGGCGGCGTTAGCCCAGCGTAACCCGCCACCCGCCGCGTAGCGGCACCTTCTTCAGGGCTGGGAGCCGCTGAGAGAGAACCAATACACGGAATCAGATTACTATCAATTATACTATCATATTGTACACAAGCAGTCATGCGTGCGATTACGCTGAGCTAATCGCACCTACGGCCCTATCGGAAAACACCGGCAGCCTCAACAATTGCAGCTGTAGCAATTTCCGAATAAGAGAGAATGTCGACGTCTCTCGCAAGATGATGGGACATCCGACTTAGCCCAAGAGACTGCTGTGCATCGGTTGCCTCTTGCCAATATTCGTCGCTGTTATGCTCAGGCAATATAGTGGCTACCGCGAACTTTCCAACCTCCCCATCCAGAGCGAGATAGTGCAAAATCTTCGAAAACTCGAACAGCTTCTTGTCACGAGTAGCTATCCAGCAATCCTGCTTTATTCCGTCGAGACCTTGAGTTTGCGCCGCATTGGCAAAGTTGATCAGCGTTAGATCGCAGGCACCATTAAATGCCACCGCCATTGCTTCATCATAGGTATGAACGGCCTTGTTATCTTTCGTCTTAAGAAAGTTCGCGCGAAGCAGCTTTCTCAGCCGAATTGTCTCTATAGCGGTGGCAGATGGTTCAGCAAAACAGTATTTAGCGATTTCAATTTCCTTAGCGCTCAACACATCAAGGTCATCACTAAGTCGACGGATAAGCTCTTTGAACTTCTCGATTGGACTCCCAGAAAAACTCTTGTCGATAATGTTCAGGTAAAGAAGGGCGGAAAACGGGACTGCCAGAAATGCTTGGGCGAGTGGATCGAGATCAAGAATGCCGTAGCCGCTATCTTTCCCAACAAAAGTCGTATGAATGCAATTGGGAGCATCGGTAAATGATGGCAAGTGTTTAGTGCAGAATGCCTCGAAGTTATATCGAGATTTCTCGGCAAGCGCGGGCGGCATTTCATCGAATGCCCTACCTGGCGATAAAAAAATGCTATTGGGTGGGCAGCGGCCAAGCAGGTCAACAAGATTGTGCAGGCCATATTGTTTGAGTAGCGAATTCTTATTGCCACCCTTAACGACTCGTTCCATCGCAATCAGAACATTCGTATCAAGAGCCAAGGTTGTCTCGATGCCATGAGACGCGTTAACTGCGACGAGTACCGGATTGAGAACTGGTTCCGCATCCCCTAAGCGGCTCGGTCGGAAGAAGTAGGTTCTTGGGTTAAGTTCGGCCATGGAAGTAAGCGTCGTTGTAATTTAAGAGGCCTAACAATGGATTGTATTAATACATAATGTTCTCCCAATTTGGGGTGATTGTTAGTTCCAGTTTGAATTTCAATTTCTAAATCGCTATTCTGCGGCCAATTCATCATCAGTTTCAATCGAAATTGATCCATCTTGGTCCTGTCTCCAACTCCTTTCCGAAAAAACTTGGGTAACTCGCGAACGCACAATCCGCCCGGACCTTCAATGTCCTAAGGTGCATGCCATCGCTCGAGTTTTTCAATCCGGCAACAGCCAAGCGGTTCGGCTAGCCAAGGAATTTCGTCTTGACGTCGCGGAGGTCGAGATTTTCCGCCGGAGCGACGACATCGTCCTACGTCCGCGCAAACCGACCGCCGCCGACTGGCTGGCCGTGATGTCCGAATTTTTCGACGACTTCATGACCGATGGCAGCGAGGACGGCCCGCCGCAAATCCGGGAAAGCCTGAATGAGTGAGGCTGGATACCGGCTCGATACGGATATCTGCATCGACCTCATCAAACGTAAACCCCCGTCGGTGTTTAAACGTCTGGCCACGCTGCCTTTCGGGCACGCCACCATCTCGGTCATTACACTGGGCGAACTTCGCGTTGGCGCCGAGAAAAGCCAACAACGCGAACGCAACCTCGACGCCATCGACCGCTTGCTACAACTGTTGCCCCCCGTAGACCTCACGGAAGCGGTCGCCGATTGTTACGGATCGATACGGGCGCAACTGGAACTGCAAGGCAAAGGCTTCGGCAACAACGATTACTGGATCGCCGCGCACGCCATGGCTCTAAACAAAAACCTGGTGACCAACAACACACGGGAGTTTTGCCGGGTTGCCGAACTGAGTTTGGAGAATTGGACGCTGGACGTTTAGACCTTCGCGTCATTTGACAGCCGCTGTTCTACCCCAGCCATCCGATCTATACTACTGATCGATACCATCTGAGGGTCGCCGCCATGTCCAAAACCGCCAAACTCTTCATGAACGGCCGCAGCCAGGCCGTTCGTCTGCCCGCCGAATTCCGCTTCGAAGGCAAGGAGGTCTACATCGAGAAACAGGGCGACTCGGTCGTCTTGCGGCCAAAGCGAGAGTCCATGGCGGACTGGCTGGAGGGTTTTTACGCCCGACACGAGCCACTGCCTGACGACTTTCTTGCGGATTGTCGTGATGAGCCACCACAGGATCGGGACTGGTTCCATGACCAAGACCCTTGATACCAACGTTTGCAGTTTCATCCTGCGTCAGCATCCGCAATCCGCGCTCCAAGTTTTCGCGGATCTTGCTCGAGACCAGTTGTTCATCTCGGCAATCGTCGCGGCTGAACTTCGTTTTGGAGCCGTCAAAAAGGGTTCCGAACGATTAACCCACCAAATAGAGGATTTCCTCACCGGATTTTCCGTTGCCCCCTGGCCGGAGAGTGCCGGTCACCGATACGCCCAGATCCGCGCCGAACTGGAACGCCAGGGCCGACCGATCGGCAATATGGATTTGCTGATCGCGGCCCACGCGCTCGCAGCGGACGCCGTGCTGGTGACCCACAATATCCGCGAGTTTGAGCGCGTACCCGGTCTACGCGTGGAAAATTGGGGTTAGCGTCGTGACAGCGGAACCGAGCGTTTCCCGACCCCTACCCCTCCAACATCCCCCGTAACCGAAACAACAACTCCAGCGCCTCACGCGGGCTGATCTCCTCGGGCTTGATCGACTTCAGCAAATCCAAGGCCGGTGACGGCTCCGGTATGTCGAACAGATCGATCTGCCGCGAGACGGGGGATTTCGGGTCGGCCGCCGGTTTGGCCTGCTTTTCCAGCGAGCGCAGCTTTTCGCGGGCGCGGCTCAGCACTTCGCGCGGCACGCCGGCCAGCGCGGCGACCTGAAGGCCGTAGCTCTGATTGGCCGGGCCGGCTTTCACGGCATGCAGAAACACCACGCCGTCCTTGTGTTCCAGCGCATCCAAATGGACATTGTGGGCGCTGGCGCATTCCGCCGGCAGGGCGGTCATCTCGAAATAGTGGGTGGCGAACAGCGTGAACGCGCCGACCTTGCGGGCCAGGTGCTCGGCGCTGGCCCAGGCCAGCGCCAGGCCGTCGAAGGTGCTGGTGCCGCGGCCGATTTCGTCCATCAGCACCAAACTGTTGTCGGTGGCGCTGTGCAGAATCTGCGCGGTTTCGGTCATTTCCACCATGAAGGTCGAACGGCCACTGGCGAGATCGTCCGACGCACCGATGCGGGTGAAAATCCGGTCGATCGGCCCCAGCACCGCCCGCTCGGCGGGTACATGGCTGCCGACATGCGCCAGCAGGGCGATCAGCGCGGTTTGCCGCATGAAGGTCGACTTACCGCCCATGTTCGGGCCGGTGATGATCAACATGCGCCGGTCGGGGCCGAATTCCACGTCGTTGGGCACGAACGGCTGATCGCTGACCGCCTCGACAACGGGGTGCCGGCCGGCGGTAATCTGGATGCCAGGCGTGTCGACCAGTTCCGGTGCCACCCAATTGAGCGCGTCGGAGCGTTCCGCCAGATTGGCCAGCACGTCCAGCTCCGCCAAGCCTTCCGCGCAGCGCTGCAAGTCGGTGAGCGCTTGGCCCAGGGTCTCCAAAAGGTCGTCGTAAAGCGCCTTCTCGAATGCCAGGGCCCGCTCGCGGGCGCCCAGCACCTTGTCTTCCAAGGCTTTCAGCTCCGGGGTGATGTAACGCTCGGCGCCTTTCAATGTCTGACGGCGCACATATTCCACCGGGACCCGGTCGGCATGACTGCGCGATAGCTCGATGTAAAAACCCTGCACGCGGTTGTAGCCGACTTTGAGACCGCTAATGCCGGTGCGCTCGCGCTCGCGGCGTTCCAGTTCGGGCAGCACGCTGTCGATGTCGCGGCTCAGGGTGCGCAGTTCGTCCAGTTCCGGGTGGTAGCCGTCGGCGATCACGCCGCCATCGCGGATCAGCACCGGCGGGTTTTCCTTGATGGCGCGCGCCAACAGTGCCGCGGTTTCCGGCTGCGGGGTCAGTTTGTCGGCCAAGGCTTGCAGCCGAGGATGCGCGGCGCCGACTAGTTCCGCTTCCAGTGCCGGGAGGGCGGCCAGACTGAGTCGTAGCATGGTCAGGTCGCGCGGCCGAGCCGATTTCAGGGCGATGCGGGCGGCGATGCGTTCGACATCGCCGGTGCCGCGCAGAATGTCGCGCAGACTTGGGCCAAGCCGCTGCTCTAGTAACGCGGCAATACCGCCGTGACGGCTCGCCAGCACCGCCCGATCACGCAGCGGGCTGTGCAGCCAGCGGCGCAGCAGCCGGCTGCCGGCGGCGGTGACGGTGTGGTCGAGCACGCCGAACAGGGTCAAGTCGTGGCGGCCACTGGGGTGAAAATCCAGTTCCAGATTGCGTCGGCTGGCGGCGTCTAGCATCACCATCTGCTCGCCACTTTCGACGCGCAGGCTGAAAATATGCGGCAGCGCGCCTTGCTGGGTTTCGTGCAGATAGTAGAGCAGCGCGCCGGCGGCGGCGATGGCGGCAGGCAGTTCCTCGCAGCCAAACGCCGCCAAATCCCGCGTGCCGAACTGCTTCAACAAGCGCTCGCGGCCACTGACCGGCTCGAACTGCCAGACCGGCCGCCGCGTCAGCCCCTTGCGGGTGGCGAGTGGTCCGGGTGTCACGAAGTCCTCGCCGACCAGGATTTCCGCCGGTTGCAGCCGCTCCAGTTCGCCGAGCAGACGCTCGGTACTGTCCAACTGCTGGACCGCGAGCCGACCGCCAGCCAAGTCCAGCGCGGCCAAACCCAATGCGCCCCCCCCAACCGATGCCAGCGCGACCACCAGACTCTCGCGGCGGTCTTCCAGGAACGCTTCTTCCGTCACTGTGCCGGGCGTGACGATCCGCACGACCTTGCGCTCGACCGGCCCCTTGGCGGTCGCCGGATCGCCGATCTGCTCGCAGATTGCGACCGATTCGCCCTGGCGCAGCAACCGGCCCAAATAGCTGTCGGCGGCATGGTAGGGAATGCCGGCCATGGGAATCGGCTCGCCGGCCGACTCGCCACGCGCGGTCAGGGTGATATCCAGCAGCCGCGCGGCGCGGCGGGCGTCGTCGTAAAACAGCTCGTAGAAATCCCCCATACGGAAGAACAGCAGGCGTTGGGGGTGTTCGGCTTTGATGCGAAGATACTGCTGCATCAAAGGCGTGTGGCGGGCGAGAGCGCTGGGGTCATTAGTCATCGGTGGATTTTAGCGGATAGCCGGTCGGCGGACGATCAGGGGGCAAGGTATGATTGAAGACACGGAATTGGCGGCACTGGCCACCCAGGTGGGCGGCGCGCTGGCGCGCGCGGGCTGGACATTGGCAACGGCGGAATCCTGCACCGGCGGCTGGATCAGCCAAGTGGTGACGTCGGTGCCGGGCAGTTCGGCCTGGTTCGACTGTGGCTGGGTGACCTACAGCAACGCCGCGAAGTCCCGGCTGCTGGGCGTCGATCCGCAACTGATCGTCGAACACGGCGCGGTCAGCGAGCCGGTGGTCTGCGCCATGACGGCCGGCGCGTTGGCTCGGACTGACGCCAACATTGCCATGGCGGTCAGCGGTGTGGCCGGACCCGGCGGCGGATCGGCGGCCAAGCCGGTCGGCACGGTCTGGCTGGCCTGGCAGGTTCGCGGCGAGGGCAGCCAAGCAATACTAAGCCGATTCGGCGGCAATCGCACCGAGGTTCGGCGCCAAGCGGTGGTGGCCGGTTTAATCGGTGTGTTGGACCGGGTCGCCAAGAACGGCGAACGCTAACCGCACGACATCTGGGGCTTGCGCGGCGAACTATTGGTTTCGGTCGCGCGTCGGTTTTCATTCACATGGAGCCCGAATTCAATGCAAAACCACACGCCGCGAATTTGCGCGGTTTGTCATACGACGAGCGGAGTGATGCCCCACCCAAGCGGGGCGCTGGTCTGCTTGCGCGGCGATTGCCGCGCCGAGCTGACCCGACGCCAGCACAATCGCCGCGCGGAAATCCGGTCGCCGGCCGCCAAGCAGGGGCTGACGCAAGCGGCGCGGCATGAGGCAGACCGACTGGCTCGACTGAGAGCCGACGAGCAGGCCGAGAACGCGGCCATGCGCGATCAAAAGCTGGCGGCTCGGCGCGATATTGATTCGCAGGCTTTTCCGCTGCTCTCCTTGCCGTCGTGCCGGCGCGAAATCACGCCCCTTCCGGAAGAGCGGCGCCAGCACTTTCGCGAACGGCTGGTCGAACGAATCGCTCGCGCGCTCGGGGAGTATCGAGAACTCGCAGGCCGCGAGGAACCGCTGCCGATCAACGAACCGGAGCCCTTGCCGCATTCCGCCGTCGTCGGACAAGCCTGCACGTTGTGCGGTGGAGCCTGCTGCGTGACCGGCGGCGACCACGCGCACCTGACCGACGCGACCCTGCTGCGGGTGTTCCGGCTAAACCCCGAGTGGGATGCCGAGCAGGTTTTGGATGCTTACCTTTCGAGTCTGCCAGATCGCAGCCACGCCGCCTCCTGCATCTATCACGGGCCGGCCGGCTGCACCCTGCCCCACGAACTGCGCGCATCCGCCTGCCACTTCTTCTTCTGCGACGGGGTCAAGCAACTGCGCGCCCGAATTGATGTCCAGCAAGCTCCGCAGTCAGCGTTTGCCGTGGTTCGATCTCGGGAACAATGGGATTCACCCGCCAGCCCGGACAACCGCATCAGCGGGACTTTCCTACTAAGTGATGATGGCGCCGAGGCGATTTGAATCAAGCCGCACGGACTTGACTCAACGTTCGCCCGGGCCTTTGCCCGCCACTTAGCCCGGTTCCGGCCGTTCCAAAATCTCCCTCAGCGGAAATTCCACGCCCTCCACGGCAATCAGCGTCACCCGGAACTCCGGCGCCAGGATGTCGCCTTCGCCATAGCGGCCGGACTCGCCCAACGTAAAGCGCTGCGCGTAGTTTTCCATAGGGTCGATCACCAGTTATTCGCGAACCCCGCAGCGCTGATAGAGCGCTTTTTTCTCGCGCAAGTCCTTAGCCGAGGTGGATAGCGACAAGACCTCGACGACTAGAACCGGTGCGCCGTCAATGTGGGTCGGGGTGATTTTGCTGGGATCGCAAACCACGAGGACATCGGGCTGCAAAGGTCTTCCTCACTCAGCTTTACGTCCGTGGGTGACAGGAATGGTTTACAGCGCCTATCGGATAGCTGGCCATCCAGTTTTGCCGCCAACTTCAAGACAACCGACAGATGTCGCATCGTGGGCGCCGGCACCTTGCTATCGGCTTGGCCGTCGATGAGTTCCCAGCGTTCATCTTATGGCCAGGTTTGGTAGTCCGACCACGGGTAGCGGCGAGGAACAGGTTCGGGGCCAGACACGACAGGTTCCGGCGGGTTTCGTGAGCGCTGATTCTACCGCTTTCCATCGGCGGACCAGCCATGCCGATTCCCGGCGGAGTGCTTAAAAACGTTAGAACTCCCAGCGAACCTGGCCGTAGAACGAACGCTGAATTTCGATGATCGGGATGTCGCCGAGCTCGGAATAGAATTCCGGCTGCCGGTTGTCGAGCAGGTTTTGGCCAACGACGGATAATTCGAGCTTGGGCAATGGCCGCCAAGCGAGACGCGCGTCCAACTGCACATAGGACGAAATGCGAACCGGCGGGATATCGAATGGCAGGGACAAGCGATCCATGTAGCGCATCCACACGTCAACATCGACGTCCGTTCGGGGGTTCCATTGCGAGCGCAGCGAGATCATCTGCGGCGGTGGACCATAGCCGTTGCTGTTGTATCCCGACGGTCCCGACAGGCTGGCCGCTGGCGCTCCAGATGGAATATTCAAGTCGGAACCGGCCAGCGAATAAGAGCCTTGCAGGCGCCATTCAGCCAGTGGCTGCCATTCGGCGTTCAGTTCGAGACCGTAAACGTCCCCATTTCCCCGCGCGTTCAGGACGGTCGGCACATCCAAGTACTGGGCGCCCAGCAGACAATTCGGGAGGGTTCCACCGTTCGGCTGGCAAATAGCGCCAGGAACCGAAGCGGCCAACAGCCGAGTGTAGTGGTTATAAAACAGGGCCAGGTCGAAACTCAGGTTATCGGTGACCTGCTGCTTGTACCCCAGCTCATAGGCCAGCAATTCTTCGGCCTGAAATTGCCGGCTGCCAACGATGGAGTTCACGACCGGTAGCGGGCTCGTGTTCAGTCCGGTGCCTGGCGGAATAACGGCGCGGACACTGTTCACGCCACGTTCGCCGCGGCTGGGCATGCGCACCGCTCGGGCGACGGATGCCCAGACGCTCTGCTTTGGCGTCGGCGACCAAAGCAACCGAGCATTCGGCTGAACCTGAATGCCGGTGAAGGTGAAGTGTTCGAGGCGACTGCCCAGCGTCAACGTCAACTGTCCCGGTATCAGCTCGATATCGTCCTGCAGGAACGCGCTGAACAGCCGCAACTCCATGTTGCGGGGAGTCAGAACCGTTTTGAATGCCCCCGACATTCTCGGATCGTCGCTGGACTGATCCCAGATATTGCGCAAGCCCAACCCCAGAACCAAGTCGTGCCCCTCGAAAGCCCGTGTCCGATACTGGCCATCGATATCGAGTGTGTCCTGAATCAGGTTCGCTTGGTTCCAGCCCCGCTCGGTGCGGTCGAAATAGGTTTGGAGGGTCCAGTCATCCGTTTCCGAAAGCTCATGCTGCCATCGGCTCAACAGATTGAAACCGCTGACCCGCTGCGGGAAGTTGGCGAGCCGGGCGTACGGCGCGCTCGGCGAGAACGCGAGCGAGGTCTGGCCAGACTCACCGTTATAGTAGTCGCCCTGGGTGGTCACAGTGTCGCGGTCTGTCGCCGCCCAATCCGTGCGAAATCCGCCACGAAACATGCTGGACCCATCTTCGGCGTGTTTGGCCTCGGATTGCAGACTGTTCGGCGCGCGCTCGAAAAACTTGCCAAAAACCCGGTAAGTCGCGTTCTCGCCGAGCTTGCCGCCAAATCGGGCGCCAATGAAACCGCGTTCCTGATTACCCGCACCGGCGCTAATCAGCGCGCCATTGGTATTTTTGGCCGCCTTGGTGATGACGTTGATGACGCCGTTGACCGCATTGGAGCCCCAAAGTGCCGCCCCGGGGCCACGGATGACTTCAATACGCTCAACGTCATCCAGCAGGGTATCCTGGACATCCCAAAACACACCGCCGAAGCTTGGGGTGTAGACCACGCGACCATCGATCAGCACCAGCAGCTTGTTGGCGAATTGCCGGCCAAACCCGCGCGCGGTAACCGCCCATTTGTTGCCATCGATCCGGGCGACTTGCACCCCCGGCGCCATCCGCAGCGCCTCTGGGATACTGGTTGCACCCGAACGTCGGATGTCGTCCTGGGATATGACGAAAACGGCCGCCGCGGCTTGGGACAGTCGCTGTGGACGCTTGGAAACCGAGGTAATCTCCAACGACATCAGATCTTTAAGGCTGAGGTCGAGAAATTCATTTGGACCATCCGCACCCGCGGCGGTGCTGATGACAAGTCCCAGCCAAAAAGCAATGCGCAGCGAACCGACATCGGCGCGTGACGATCGAGCGCAAAGGCGACTTCGCATGAATACGGCAGATTGAGTTGGCAGGAAGAAAGTGTCTAGAACTGAACGCAAGCTCCGCTTCAAAAATAGCACATACCAGAAGTTTATTCTGGCGACAGTCGCAGAAGTGTTGATCAGCTCAACTGACGCAGCGTCGCCCTTTCACGCCACCCGCCTTGACCGAACATTTATACTCAATGCTTGCAGCGCTTCGCTCCGAGCGCGCGCAAAATGCTTATTCCGTCTCCCAAATCCAAAACAACTTGTTTAAGAATCGACTCATCCTGTTTGCCTATGTATTTGGAATCCTGAGCGGTTGCACCGAGGCCGAGGTATTCCGCTGCATGGCTGCTAAAGGCAGTGTCAGCTATCAGCGCGGCGCTTGCGAGCAAGGTGTCCCGACCGGGATCTCGGACCAACCCGAACCCGTGGCTACCCCGAAGCCGGCGATATCGTCGGCGGCACCGGCAAACCGCTTCCATGGAAGCCGCGCCATGCGACATGGCCGGCGCAGCCTTGCCGCGAAATGGGCCTTTAAGGCGGAACATCCATGTCCCTCGACAGGCGCGCGGCGGGGGCATTGCCCGGGGTACATCATTGATCACATCAAGGCGCTTGCCTGTGGTGGCGCCGATGATCCGAGCAACATGCAATGGCAAACCGAGGCGGACGCCAAGGCGAAAGACCGCTGGGAGCGGCGTGGCTGTCGGCGCGGCCGGGACATGGGAACCACCGACACGTCGGCGACCTGGAACGGTCGCCCGGTCTTTGTTGGCCCCAAGGGTGGACGTTACATCTGGACCGAGAACGGCACCAAGCGCTACCTGCCGCGCCGGTAACGACGCGGCAGGTCGGATGGTCAGCCTGTCGGCAGATTGAGATTGCGCCACAGGCCGGTAACGGCTTCGGCCTGGTTCAAGGTGTAGAAGTGCAGGCCTGGCGCGCCTTGTTCCAGCAGCCGACGACACAGGTCAGTAATGACTTCGAGGCCAAACGCGCGGATGGCCTTGCGGTCGTCGCCATAGGCTTCCAGCCGCTTGCGAATCCAGCGCGGAATGTCGGCGCCGCACATTTCCGAGAATCGCGAAATCTGCGAGTAATTCGTCAACGGCATGATGCCGGGGACGATCGGCAGGTTGATGCCCAGCTTTTCGCAGTCGTCGATAAAACGGAAATAAGCCTCCGGATTGTAGAAATATTGGGTGATGGCACTATTGGCGCCGGCCGCCACCTTGCGTTGGAAATTCCGTAAGTCGGCACTCGGATTGGCTGATTGCGGGTGCATTTCGGGATAGGCCGCCACCTCGATGTGGAAGTGATCGCCCGTCTCGGCTCGAATAAATTCGACCAGTTCATTGGCATAACGGAATTCGCCAGCCGAGAGCATTCCGGACGGCATATCGCCGCGCAAGGCGACGATGTGGCGAATGCCCTGAGCGCGGTAAGCCTCCAGCACCTCGCGGATATTGGCGCGGGTCGAGGCAATGCAGGAAATATGTGGCGCGCCTTCGATGCCGGTGGACTTTTGAATGTCGACGACGGTTTCGAAGGTCTTTTCACGCGTTGAACCGCCGGCGCCAAACGTCACCGAGCAAAACTTTGGCTTGAGTTCGGCGAGCCGGGACAAGGTCTTGCGAAAGCCATCCTCGGCCTCCGCGTTCTTGGGCGGAAAAAATTCCAGACTAAACGTTTTTGGATAGGGGGTCTGAGACTGCATGGGGCGTTTTGACCTCGAAAAAACGAAATCCTGCCGAAGCAGGATTTCGTGGGCGGGACGATCAGGCTGCCTGGATCGGCTGCCGAATCAATACCGGTAGTGCTCGGCCTTGTAGGGGCCCTGTTTGGAGACGCCGATGTAGCTGGCCTGCTCGTCGGTCAGTTCGGTGAGCTGAGCATTGAGCTTCTTGAGTTGCAAGCGGGCGACCTTTTCGTCCAGATGCTTGGGCAGGGTGTAGACACCGACCGGGTACTTGCCAGAATCCCGCTCGGTCCACAGCTCGATCTGGGCAATGGTCTGGTTGGCGAAGCTCGAGGACATGACGTAGGACGGATGGCCGGTCGCGCAGCCCAGATTCACCAAACGTCCCTTGGCCAAGAGGATGATGCGCTTGCCGTCAGGGAAGATCACATGATCCACCTGGGGCTTGATCTCTTCCCACTGGTATTTTTCGATGGCCGCGACTTCGATCTCGTTGTCGAAATGACCGATGTTGCAGACGATCGCTTGGTCCTTCATCCTGGCCATGTGATCGTGGGTGATGACATGGTAATTGCCGGTGCAGGTGACGAAGATGTCAGCCTTGTCGGCGGCGTAGTCCATGGTCACCACGCGATAGCCTTCCATTGCCGCTTGCAGGGCGCAGATCGGGTCGATTTCGGTGACCCAGACCTGGGCGGACAGGGCGCGCATGGCCTGGGCAGAGCCCTTGCCCACGTCGCCATAACCAGCGATCACGGCGATCTTGCCGGCGATCATGACGTCGGTTGCCCGTTTGATACCGTCGACCAGCGACTCGCGGCAGCCGTACAGGTTGTCGAACTTGGACTTGGTGACGGAATCGTTGACGTTGATGCCGGGGAATTTCAGTTCGCCCCGGGCATGCATCTGATAAAGACGATGCACGCCAGTGGTGGTTTCCTCGGTCACGCCACGCACCTGCGCCAAACGGGTGGAATACCACTTGCCATCGACCGCTAGCTTGGCCTTGATGGCGGCGAACAGCACACGTTCTTCCTCGGAACCGGGATTGGCGAGAACGGACCCGTCGGTTTCGGCGCGGGCGCCGAGATGCAGCAGCAAGGTCGCGTCACCGCCGTCGTCCAGAATCATGTTGGAGTAACCACCGTCGGTCCAATCAAAGATGCGATGGGTGTAGTCCCAGTACTCTTCGAGTGACTCGCCCTTGACCGCGAAAACCGGGATGCCGGCGGCAGCAATCGCCGCGGCAGCGTGGTCCTGGGTCGAGAAGATGTTGCACGACGCCCAGCGTACTTGGGCGCCCAGTTCAACTAGGGTTTCGATCAGCACTGCCGTCTGGATGGTCATGTGCAGCGAACCGGTGATGCGTGCGCCTTTAAGTGGCTGACTGGCGGCGAACTCCTCGCGGATCGCCATCAGGCCCGGCATTTCGGTTTCGGCGATTTTGATTTCCTTGCGGCCCCAGTCGGCCAGACCGAGATCAGCGACGAGAAAATCGTTGAAGTCGTGGGGTTTGGTTACAGCGTTCATGGATTGCTAAGCTCCTTTCGGGTTGCAAACCACCGACACGAGGGGAAGAGCACGAGACTCGATACACCGCCGCCGTGAGGTGGGTGAATCGAGCGCCGTTGGAAAACTGCATCGGACCGAGCCTGGCGGGGCAAAACCCGTCGCAGCGCTCCTCGGTCAAATGATTCGGTTAAGTCTAGTTCAATGTTTCAGTTCGGGCCGAGGGTCGACCTCGAATGTCGATTCGGCACGCTCGCCTTCAGGCCCGAAAAAGCGGACCTCGCCGGTCTCGAACACAATCCACACCTCGCGCGCGCCTTGGCCAAGATAAAGCGCCACCTTGGCCGGCATCTCCTCCCAGGAATTGGAGGGCGAGCGGACTTCGACGCAAACTTCAGGGGCTTCCGGGTAAGGCGTGGTGTAGCCGTTGCGCGCGAGAAATCCGGGCGAGCACCAGGCTACATCGGCGACTTTGACGCCCTCCGGCGTATCGATGGAACATTCGTTGATCGCTTCACCGCCAAGGTGTTCCTCGAGGAAAGCGCACACCCAACTTTGTAAACGTCCGTGTCTATTGCTTGCGGGCTCATCACAATATTCCCATAACGGTCCAGTTCGATCTTGTAGGGAAGATCGCGAAGACTCTTGTCGGCAAGTACGTCGGCCCAATTCATGTTAGCCCCCGATCTCGAAGCGGTCGCTTGGCAAGTATCGGCGAATCCTTAGCCAATCCCGGCCGCATCGCGCAACTGCGCGGCCCGGTCGGTCTTTTCCCAGGTGAACTCCGGCTCTTCGCGTCCAAAGTGACCGTAAGCAGCGGTCTTCTGATAGATCGGCCGCAGCAGGTCCAGCATGTTGACGATGCCTTTCGGGCGAAGGTCGAAGAATTCGTTGACCAGATCGGTAATTTTCTCGTCGGAAATCTTGCCGGTGCCGTAAGTCTCTACCATGACACTGGTCGGGCGGGAAACACCGATCGCATAGGACACCTGCACCTGGCAGCGCGAGGCCAAGCCGGCGGCGACGATATTCTTGGCGACATAACGACCGGCATAGGCCGCCGAGCGGTCAACCTTGGAGGGGTCCTTGCCGGAAAACGCGCCGCCGCCATGCGGCGCGGCGCCGCCATAGGTGTCGACAATGATCTTGCGACCGGTCAGCCCGCAGTCGCCTTGCGGACCACCGACCACGAAGCGGCCGGTCGGATTGACCAGATACTTGATGTTGCCCTTGATCATGTTGGCCGGAAGCACCGGCTTGATGATTTCCTCGATCACGGCCTCGATTGCCGCCGGATGCATTTTTTCGCCGTCGGACATTTCCGGCGCGTGCTGGGTGGACAACACGATGGTATCGATGGCGTCCGCCTTGCCATCCACATAGCGGATGGTCACCTGACTTTTCGCATCCGGTCGCAGCCATGGCAGCGCACCGCTGTGACGCAACTGCGCCTGGCGTTCGACCAAGCGGTGAGAGAGATAAATTGGCAGAGGCATCAACGTTGGGGTTTCGTCGCAGGCATAGCCAAACATCAGGCCTTGGTCGCCGGCACCCTGGTCCAGGTCATCGTCGTACGCCTTGTTGACGCCCTGCGCGATGTCCGGCGACTGCTTATCGTAAGCCACCAATACAGCGCAGCCTTTGTAGTCGATGCCGTATTCGGTGTTGTCGTAACCAATGCGCTTGATGGTTTCACGCGCGACATTGATGTAGTCGACGTTGGCGCGCGTGGTGATTTCGCCGGCCAGCACCACCAACCCCGTATTGCACAGCGTTTCCGCCGCGACGCGAGAATGGTTGTCCTGCGCCAGAATGGCATCAAGAATGGCGTCGGAAATCTGGTCGGCGACCTTGTCGGGATGACCTTCGGAAACCGATTCGGAGGTAAAAAAGTAGTTGCTGCTCACTAAAGCGCCCTGCTACGAAAAGAGGAAAAGGAGGAAACTAAGGGAAATTCAGCCCAAGCCGTCAAGGATAGTGAAGTCTTTGTTTGATCGCAATTCTCAGAATCGTTCAACCGCGGGCCGCGACTGAAAGCCGGCCGTGATCGGGTCAAACCGCGGCTAAAAAATATCAGCCGGAAGCTGACTTGGGGGCAAGGACGCCGGCCGAGCGCGCCACAAAACGGGAACAACCGCCGCGCTGGCGTCAGCACTCGATTCAGTGCACTCGGCTCCAGCCGCGACAGTCGTCCGCTGGTTATCCAACCCGAGGAAATCAAACAGCCCGCGATCCGCCAGTTGCGACGGCGAAATGTTTTGTAGCGCGGTGAAAATGGTTTCGGTTCTTCCGGGAAACTGCCGATCCCAGCCGTTCAACATTTCCTTCATGGCTTTGCGTTGCAGATTCTCCTGCGAACCGCACAGATTGCAGGGAATCAGCGGGAACTCCCGAATCGCGGCGTACTTTGCTATATCCCGCTCCCGACAATAGGCCAATGGCCGAATGACGATGTGCTGTTTATCATCGGATAGCAGCTTCGGCGGCATCGCCTTGACCGTCCCGCCGTAAAACAGGTTGAGAAAGAAGGTCTCCAAAATGTCGTCGCGGTGATGGCCCAAGGCGATTTTGGTCATGCCGTTCTCGCGGGCATAGCGGTAAAGCAAGCCGCGCCGCAGCCGGGAGCACAGTCCGCAAGTCGTTTTCCCCTCCGGGACAACCCGCTGGACAACGCTATAGGTGTCCTGCTCAATGACGTCATAAGCGATCCCTCGGCTGGACAGATAGTCCGGCAGGACATGCGCGGGGAACCCCGGCTGCTTCTGGTCCAGATTGACCGCGATGATTTCGAAATCCACCGGCGCGTTCAGACGCAGGCTGAGCAAAATATCCAGCAAGGTGTAGGAATCCTTTCCCCCCGACAGGCAAACCATCACCCGGTCGCCATCCTCAATCATCCCGAAGTCGGCTATGGCTTCCCCAACCTGGCGCCGGAGACGCTTTTGCAGTTTGTTGAACTCATAGCGCGCCTTGTCGGACAAGGACGCGGAAGCGCTATCCGGCATAACGCTGGAAAACCAAGCTGGCGTTGGTACCGCCGAAGCCGAAGCTGTTGGACATGACCCGCTCCAGCCGTGCGCCGTCGATGCGTTCACGCACGATGGGCACACCATCCGCGCCTGGATCGAGGGTGGTCACGTTTGCCGAGGCACTGATAAACCGATGCTCCAGCATCAACAACGAGTAAATCGCTTCATGCACGCCGGCCGCGCCAAGCGCGTGACCGGTCAGCGACTTGGTGGAACTGATCGGCGGGATCTCCGCGCCGAAGACTTCCTTGACCGCGCCCAACTCGCGAATGTCGCCAATTGGTGTGCTGGTACCGTGAGCATTGATGTAGTCGATCGGACCGGACACCGTCTCCATCGCTTGGCGCATGCACCGGACCGCGCCCTCGCCGGACGGCTGCACCATATCGTACCCATCGGAGGTTGCGCCGTAACCGACCAATTCGGCGTAAATCTTGGCGCCTCGGGCGCGCGCGTGCTCCAGTTCTTCCAGAACCAAAACGCCGCCACCGCCGGAAATCACAAAACCGTCGCGATCGGCGTCGTAGGGGCGCGACGCAACGTCCGGCGTTGTGTTATAGGTCGAGGATAAGGCTCCCATGGCGTCGAAAAGCACGGTCATGGTCCAGTGGACTTCTTCTCCGCCGCCCGCGAACACGATGTCCTGCTTACCCAATTGAATCTGCTCGGCGGCGTTGCCGACACAATGAGCGCTGGTGGCGCAGGCCGAACTGATCGAATAGTTGATGCCCTTTATTCCGAACGGAGTGGCCAGACAGGCCGAGTTGGTATTGGACATGGTTCGGGGAACCATGTAAGGCCCCACTTTCTTCACGCCCTTTTCCCGATAACTGTCCCAAGACAAAAGTAGGTTGGAAGTGGACGGCCCACCGGACCCCATGATCAGGCCGGTACGAGGATTGGAGATGTCCTTGGTCTCCAAACCGGCGTCGCTGATGGCTTCCTGCATGGCGATGTAATTGAATGCGGCGCCCTCGCCCATGAAACGGCGAATCTTCCGGTCGATCAGATCGTCGACATTCAATTTGATCGGGCCGCAGACATGGCTGCGAAACGCCATGGCCGCGTATTCTTCGTTGAAGCGGATTCCCGAGCGACCCTCGCGCAGGGCACTCAGGACTTCCGCCTGATTATTGCCGATACTGGACACGATACCCAAACCGGTGACTACGACGCGTCTAGACATAGCGGATCTCTTCAGAACGAATCGGTTGAAGTGAACAACCCGACACGAAGGTCGCTGGCTTCATAAATGACTTTGCCGTCGCTGGCCATCTCGGCATCAGCGATTCCCATGACCAATTTGCGCATCATGACCCGTTTCAAATGAATGCGGTAGGTAACCAGCGAGTGCTGCGGCAAAACCTGGCCGCGAAATTTGACTTCTCCGACGCCGAGAGCTCGACCACGGCCTGGACCACCCATCCAGCCAAGGTAGAAACCAATCAACTGCCACATGGCGTCGAGCCCCAGACAACCCGGCATGACCGGATCGTTTTGAAAGTGACAACTAAAGAACCAAAGGTCTGGCGTAATATCCAGCTCCGCTTCGATGAGCCCCTTGTCAAACGTACCGCCGGACGAGCCGATGTGAGTAATGCGGTCGAACATCAGCATGGGGGGGGCGGGCAATTGCGCGTTACCCGGGCCGAACAGCTCTCCGCGCGCGCAGGTCAAAAGGTCCTCGCGGGAATAGCGGTCGGGCCGGTCCGCGGTGGACGTCTCCGTGGCAATCATGTTGGAATGGGAACCTCAATGCAGCTCATTTCCGGAACCCGCCCAATACGTTGGCAGCCAACGGAAATTTTCTAAATTCTGAATCCTGGCGTTATTGCCAGCTTCCCTGCTGCCTGGGGATCTCCAGCCATTTGGCGACCCCAGATAGTGACATCGGCGGCGGCGATCAACAGCCAACCGCGACTTACATCCTCCGATTTAACCTTCGCATTTTAACAGGAAAATGCGTGGTCTTGCCCGACGCATAGTCGGCGACCCGCGAACTGATGAGCGAAACCAACCAAATTACGGTGTTTTTTCATCCGCGCGACAAGGCGAAGTCCTCCAGCGCATAGCGCACCCTGAGTCGATGGATTTCGCCCGGCCCCAGGAAAATCCGGTTGTCCTCAACATTGCCGATTTCCACGCAGACCATGCGCGTATAGCCCGCGTCATCAAAATCGGCAAGGGCCCGGGCACGTTCCTCCCAAGGATTCCAGACCACAGTGGAATCGCTGCCCTGCTTGAGAATGTGGATACGGCGCCGTGTCATCGGATCATCGATCAGAACGGGCGCCCGGGTATTCAGGTAACAGCGGTCGATCTCTTCCGCCAAACGGACGTCGCCAACTTGCCTGGACCGCTCACCATGGCGAGTCTTGTCGATGTATTCGCATGCGTCCAAACCGCGAATGACGATCTGGCCGGCGTCACCAACGCGGAAGTAACTATGCAAGGCCATGCTGATCGACAGCGGCCGCGAGCCTGGATTGCTGCTGACGAGTTCAATCTCCAAGACCGCGCCGATGGTAAACCGGACTTCCAGCGCCGCGCCCAAATCCCCGCTTGTTTGGCTCGGGACACAAAGCCTCAGGGTAAGCTGTGTCAGGCTGGGCGACACCGCGACGGTTTCGACAACCGTCCATTCGAGCAGACGCGCGTAACCATGCGCGGGTAATGCCGCCTCCGTCGGATGTGGGCCGAACCACGGCCAGCAGATTGGAATCCCGCCGCGAATCGCCCGGTCATGGGCGAAGATCGCTGACTCCGACAACCAAAGCACCGGCGCCGCGCCTAGCGGTTGCCAGTCGAGCAGATGCGCGCCATGCAAGGCCAGTCGGGCGGTCGCGGCTTGATTGCCAATCTCGGCCACGGTCAGACCACCAGGACCGGCATTGAACACAAGGGTACCGGGAATTCCGAATCGCTGGTTGAGTTCGGTGAGATCAGTAACGGACATGCAGAGGGCCTTAATCAAAGCGGATGGATGCCAGGTAGCCGGATCAAGCCCGGCCTTACCAAGGCAATGCTACCCCCGACTGCCGTTTTTGCCGCTGACGATATTGGTAAAGAAACTTGTTCTTCAATAAACCACCCGGATCGTCTGGTATTCGCCGCAGCCATTGTTCCTCGGCTTGGCGAGTCTCCATCGCCTGCGACGACTCTGCTGACGCCGAGGCCGGTTCGGCCTGGTCCTTGGTTTGCTCGTCGGGTCCCTGATTTTTCGCCGCCTCAAGAGCCTGCCTTATTTTGTCCTTCTCCGCCGACTTAGCTTGTTCACTCTGTTTGGCGTCAGCGCCGGATGGCTGCTGCTTCTCGTTCTCGGCCGACTGCTGCTCGGATGGCTTTTGCTCTGCTTGCTGCGCATCCTTTGCATCCCCGTCCTTCTGCTGCCCCTGTTCCCGGCCATCCTGTCCGGCCGATTGCTGATCCTGCCCTTGTTTATCCTGCCCGGATTGCTCGGATTGCTTTTCGTCCGACCCTTTCCCCTGCTGATCCTGGCTCTTGTTCTGGTCGTATTTGGACGGTTTGGACTGCTGGGAATCGGACTTCTTTTGCTGCTCCTGCTGCTTTTTCAACGCTTCCTCGACCAGCTCGCGGTTGTGACGGGCATCGTCGACCAAGGACTTATCCGCTCCCGCGCCGCCGCTCTGGCCGAGTTTCTCGGCGCGTTTGAGCGCTTCCAAGGCGTCCGGCAACTGACCTTGTTTCGCCAAGGCCGTGCCTCGGTTGTATTGCGCCCGCGCCGTGTCCAATCCTTGCAGCGTCGGGGCGGCCGGCTGATCGGCGCGGAACTGCGCCGCCGCCTTCCATTCCGGATCACTGAACAGCTCGGCGGCCGTTTGGTAATCGCCTTTGTCGAAGGCTTGCTGCGCGCGTTGTTCCTGCGTCTGCCAGAGACTAGCCCACTCCAGCGCCATCGCATCGCGCGGCCAGGGCGCGAGGGCGGCGGCAAGCCCGACCATCAGAACGCCTCGGCGAAAGCCGATGGCCGCCAAGGGCAACAACAGCGGCAATACCCAAACACCCGCTTCCTGCCATTGCTCGATATGCAAGGTTTCACCCTCATGATCGGCGTCAACGCGACGTTGAAGGAAGCTTAGCAATGTCGCGATGCTACGATCGCCCGCCGAAACCGCCCGATAAAGGCCGCCCCCGTTCTCGGCAAGAGCCTGCAAGCCGCTGGCATCCAGGCGCGGCACCACGATGTTGCCCTTGTCGTCTTTCAGAAAGCCGCCTTCCGGCAGCGCCACCGGTCCGCCTTCAGGGGTCCCAACCGCCAGTACTGAAATCCGATAGCCCTCGGCCGCCAGTTGCCTGGCTGGCTCAAGCGCCTGCGCCGCGCCATCGCCGCCACTGACCAGCAGAATGTCGCCGCCGCGCACCCCCGATTGACGCAACAGCGCACCCGCCCGAGCCAAGCCCAAATCCGGCCGGTTACCGGCCAACGGCATCAACGCCGGGGTCAACGCTGACATTTGCGCGGTGATCGTGGCGCTATCGTCGGTCAGCGGTGTCACGGTAAATGCCTCGCCGGAATACACCACCAAGGCTGATTGACCATCGTGGCGGGCTTTGAGCAGATCACCGATCGCATAGCGCGCGCGTTCCAAACGGTTCGGCTTGATGTCAGCCGCTTCCATCGCCAGGGACACGTCGAGCACGACCACCAAAGCGGAGAGATTGCGGAAAGCGGGCGCTGGCACCCGCTCCCATGCTGGCCCCGCCAGAGCGAGGATCGCCAGTACGCCAACCAGCGCCAGCAGCATCCCCTGCCCTCGCCGGCGCAGTTCGGGTCCGCCCACCAACATGTGTGGGAGGAGGTCCGCGTCGCACCAAGCCGGCCAACCGCCGGTACTAGGCGACCCGCCGCGCAGCCGCCAAACCAGCGCGGCGAGCAACGGCAAGGCGAGAAACCAGAAGGGACGGAGAAAGTGGAAGTCGGTCATGCCCGAAATAAAGAAGCAGCGCACAGGTCGACCATTTTAGGCCGAGTGCGGCAACTTCCGGGATCTGTTTTGCATCGCCGGAACCGACGGCGTGGAAGGCTGCAAGCCTCCGCAACATCCGCGCTTCATGGGCTCGAATTCCTGCGGTCGGGCGAAATCACACGACTCGCACCCACGGCGCGGCGGCGGCAAATGACGGCTACGGCGAGCGTCGCGGCCGACGGCCAGGCCAGCCATTCGCCGCCGAGGGCTTGACCGCCGAACAACGAGAAGGCTGGCGATTGAATTCAGCGCCGAAACGCGGCTGAAGAGAAATATCGATTAAGCTGCAAGGGTGATAACTAGTGCAACGTCCCCGACAAAATGGGCACTTTTCGGCTGCGGGATTCAGGCATTGAGGATCCCGTTTTGCCGCGCCCGAGCACCGAGCTTTTCGACGGATAAAGCCCGAGAGGGGCGCGGCACGGAGGCCGCGCGGCTAAAAGTCCGGCGATCGGGATTCAAGCGGCAATCGGGGCCCTTTCTTCTGGTTACTCTTCTCTGGGCAAGCAACGAAGAGTAACTCGCCCTCGGGGGCGAGACCCCGATTCAAATCAGCGTCGCGATAGCGACTCTAGACGTTTGATTTCGCCGGAACGCATCGCCACAAGGCCAAACCAAGCCAACGTCGGTGACGTTACACTAGGCAGGAATCAATTCCGCTTCCGGCAGCTTTATCACCGGGCTAGCGACACTTTGACGCGAAGCCTTCTGATTCCAATGACTTTTGCGCCGCAACACGCTATTGGTTTTCGCCAGCACAAGCCGAGCAAAACTGGGATTGACATCGCTGGCGCAAAGAATATCGGTCGTTGCTGATTTCAGCTTAGCGCCGAATACCTCAATGCCGTCCTGTATGGCATGTCCGGCCTGAACGTTTTCAATACCCATTTCCTGCCATTTCTCCAGCACACTGGAAACCAGGTCCATCTCGATATGATCGAGACTGCCTTCCGTCAGATAATTCCAAAGTAGATTTTGACGGTCGCTTTTAGCGTAGGTGCCCAAGCGTTGCGAAAGGTGTTGATCTTCTCTGGGATTTGCGGTGGTCATTGACGTTTACTCGCTTATTCTGTGAGTCGGTACGTCAAGTGTAGTCAGGGCGCGGGAGAAGCCACCCCGGTTTTGTGATGCCGATCACACTTCCGGCCTTAAGCGAGATAACACAAAACGAAACAAACCAATCGATCCGTTTGGGTGTAGCGAAAGCGTCTAAATGAGGCTCGCACCGCCTGTTAGCAGGCGTCTTAACTGGCTTCAGGCCTAAATCGCCGAGCGGCTATTCCGACCGTAAGGGCCGCTTTGAATGCCCCGCCTTGGAAAATATGGAGAATCTGTTTTAGATACTGAAACGTCGCCCTAAACCCAAAACCACGACCACTCCAGCCAAAACCAGGGAAACTGCCAAAGGCCAGGGGTATAACTCGGCGCGTGGGCGAAAATATTGTTTATCCCGTTCCACCGGTTCCAGCTTATCCAAATTGGCGTATATTTCCTCCAATTCGCGGGTATCCCTTGCGCGAAAATAGCGACCGCCGGTCTTGTCGGCGATACGTCGCATGGCGTCTTCATCCAGATCCTTGGACGGATTGATGCGCCGCGAGCCGAAAAAGTCCCGTACCACCAGTTCGTCGGCGCCGACACCGATGGTGTAAATCTTCAACCCGGCTTCCGCCGCCAATTCGGTGCCCTGTTCCGGCGTGATCGCGCCGGCGGTATTGGCGCCGTCGCTCAGCAGAATCAACACCCGCTGATCGGCCGGGTTATCGCGCAGCCGCTTCACCGCCAAGCCAATCGCGTCGCCAATCGCCGTCTTGTCGCCGGCCAGCCCAATGACCGCTTCGTCCAGCAAGGTGTGGACGGTCTTGCGGTCAAAGGTCAGTGGCGCTTGAAGATAGGCCCGCTCGCCGAACAGGATCAGCCCGATCCGGTCACCGGTACGGCGCTCGATGAACTGACCGGCGACCGCCTGGGTTGCGGTCAGCCGATCGGTGCGGTTGCCTTCCAGCACAAAGTCTTCGATGCCCATGCTCCCCGACAGGTCAACGGCCAGCATCAGATCCCGGCCGCTGACGCCTTGTTCGATCGGTTCGCCGACCCACTGCGGGCGAATCGCGGCGGCGACCAGGCAAATCCACGCCAGCCAGGCCAGCCAAAGCCGCAGCGGCCGTTGCTTGATGGGCTGGCGACCGCCCGGCAGGCCGGTCAGTTCGTCGAGAAACGGGGCACGCAAGGCCGCGCCTTGGGCGGACGGGGTCGCGGGCAGCAGCAGTCGGACAATGGCTGGCACCGGCAGCGCCAAGACCAGCCAGGGCCAGGCGAAATCGATCATGACTGGGCCATGTCGCGATTGCCGCGCCGCGCCTTGGCCGCGGCCTTCTCGGCGCGATCCAGCCAGTCGCGGCAAATGGCGGACAAGCTGTCCGCATCGGCTTGGCTGAGGTTGGGCCGATAGGGCGCTTCGGCCAGCAGGCGGCCAGCACCGACCGTGAAGCGCGGCGTGTCGAAGGCACGGTCCAGCCAACCGAGCCAGGCCTCGCCGGTCAGGCTGGCAACGGCTTCGCGCGGATAAAGGCTCAGGCAGGCGCGCCGCATGAGCACCGACAGCCGGCGGACCCGTTCCTCCGGGGACAGTTCCGGTTGCGCCGCCAGTGCGGCGAATTCCCGCCGCGCGGCTTGTCCGACGCCAACCCGGCGCCAGCGCCGCCAAAGCCAGGGCAGCAACAGGCTCGCGACAATGACGACCAGCGCCAGCAGCCACCAGCCCGGCGCCGGCGGCCACCAGCCAACCGGCTCGGGCAAATGGATATCGCGCAGCGGAAGCGCTTGCGGATCAGGCATGGCCGCTCGTCGCTCGGCCGCCTTGTTGCAGAATCAACAGCGGATCGTCGGTGGTCGCGCAGGGAACGAAGCGCATCCGATGGCGTCGTGCCAGCTCGCGTACCCGCTCCAGGCGCTGCTGAAAGCGTTGCGCATGGACTCTGGCCGTGGCGGCATCCGCCTCCAGAACCAGCTCGCGCGCGCCGTTGGCGAAGCGGTGCCGGCCACTGGGCAGGTGTTGCTCCAACGGATCGTGGATAAACACCAGCACCGGGTCGGAGTGCCGTGCCAGCCGCGCCAGCGCGGCTTCCCCGTCGGCGTCGAGCTGACGGAAATCACTGAACACAAAGGCCAGACTGCCGGGACGGGCATGGCGCGGCAACCGGACCAGCGCGTCGCGCAGCGCGCCGGTCGGCTCGCCGCTATCGGCCGGAACGGCGCGGTCGACCAACACCCGCAACAGGCGCAACACGGCCGCTTGGCCGTGCTCGGGTTTCAGCTCGATACTGCCGGCTTCGCTGAAAATTTGCCCACCGACGCGATCACCATGGCGGCGGGCGCTCCAGGCGAGCAGCGCCGCCAGTCGCGCGGCCATGACCGACTTGAACATCCCCCGGGTTCCGAAAAACATCGCCGCCCGGTAGTCGATGCTGAGAAAAACCGGCCGCTCGCGTTCCTCCCGGAACAGTTTGGTGTGTGCCTGACCGGTGCGCGCGGTGACCTTCCAGTCCAGGCTGCGGACATCGTCGCCCGGCGTATACGGCCGGGTTTCGTCGAACTCCATGCCACGCCCCTTGAACGCTGTCAGGTATTGACCGGATTGCAGCGCCCGCACCGTCGAGCGGGCCAAGCTCAACCCGGCCGCCGGTTGACTCAGACGAACCAGGCCAGCCAGGGTCGGACGCGCCAGTTCGTGGGGATCGGGCGCTGTTTGGCGAGTGTTAGCGGCAGTCATGAGGCCGACGATTCCGGCAGAAAGCGTTGCAGCACTTCGTCGAGCAAGGCATAGCCGCGCTCGGTGCAGCGAATCCAGCCGTTGACCTGCTCCAGCAACTGATCGGCAAAACAGTCCGCCAATTGCGGTTCCAGCACGTTAGCGGACAGACCGGTGCGCGCCGAAAACGCCGTCGCGGGAAAACCTTCGCGCAACCGCAAATGGTTCATCAAGAACTCGAATGGCACATCGACCGCGGCGACCGGCGTCCGGTCGCCCTGCTTTTCCGGCTGCCCGCTGAAGTCGAGATAATGCCCTGGATGGCGGATTTTCCAACTCCGCGTGACCGCGCCGGATCGCGCATCGGTCAGCTTGCCGTGCGCGCCGGCACCGATGCCCAGATAATCGCCGAACCGCCAATAATTGAGATTGTGTCGGCACCGCCGGCCGGGCCGCGCATAGGCGGAAACCTCGTAGCGCTGGTAGCCCGCCGCCGCCAGCAGGTCGAGTCCGGCGCGTTGGATCGCCCAGGCGTGTTCGTCGTCCGGCAAGGCTGGCGGCTGCTTATAGAAAGCGGTGTTCGGCTCGATGGTCAATTGGTAGTAGGAAATATGCGTCGGCTGCTGTTCGATGGCCTGTTCGACATCGGCGCGCGCTTCCGCCTGCGTCTGGCCCGGCAAGCCGAACATCAGGTCAAGATTAAAGTTGTCGAAACCGGCCTGCCGTGCCCACCGCGCGGCGCGGCACGCTTCGTCGCCACCGTGAATGCGGCCCAACTGCCGCAAATGACTATCGTTGAAGCTTTGCACGCCGATCGACAAGCGATTGACCCCGGCGTCACGAAAGCCGCGAAATTTTTCCGCTTCGGCGGTTCCGGGATTGGCTTCCAGGGTAATTTCCGCATCCGCCGCAAGCGCAACCCGCTTGGCCACGCCATCGAGCAGGCGGGCGATCTCTCGGTGGCTGAACAGACTGGGCGTGCCGCCGCCGATAAAAATCGTTTCGACCGTGCGACCGTCAATGAGAGGCAGCTCGCTGTCCAGGTCGGCCAGCAAGGCGTCGACGTAAACCGCTTCCGGAAGAGCCTCCGCGGCATGGGAGTTGAAGTCGCAATAGGGGCACTTGCGAACGCACCACGGTAGGTGGATGTAGAGACTCAACGGCGGTAACACTAAACTCATACGAACTATTCTAACCGAGCGCCGCTTACCGGGCCGGGCATTCGGTTCTACGCACGCTTATGCGGTCCCGGCATGGCTTATAATTCGGGCGACTTGACGCCATTGGGTGATCCATGAGAACCACGGTTAAGTTGGAAATCGATATCGTGAAGCGGTTGGAGCATCTATCCGGCGGGCGGCGGACCCGTTTCGAGCAACTCGTGGATGAGGCCATTCGGCTTGGCCTCGATGTCATGGAGAAACCCGCGACTCCAACCCGATACCGAATTCAACCGGTTCACCTGGCTCCGATAATGCCTAATCTCGACAAAATCAGTGACGTGCTGGCGACGTTGGACGGCGAGCAAAACGAGTGATTCTGATCGACGCCAACCTGCTGCTTTACGCGACTGTCGCGGATTATCCACAGCATCAAATCGCCCGACCTTGGTTGGAAGATGTCTTCAATGGCTCGGGTCCGGTCGGGCTACCTTGGCCAAGTCTTTTGGCCTTCGTTCGGATCATTACCAATCCGAAAGTATTTCAACGGCCTATTCCGATTCATGAGGCCTGGGCATTCGTCGAATCCTGGCTGGCGTTAGCCACCGTATGGACTCCGCTACCGACACCAAGACACGCCCAGATCCTTGGGACACTGCTGGAAAATTCGCATTCGCGCGGCAACTTGGTTCCCGACGCACACCTTGCCGCGCTGAGTATCGAGCATCATTTGACGTTGT
Source organism: Ottelia alismoides (assembly GCA_037367405.1). Classification (NCBI taxonomy): domain Eukaryota; kingdom Viridiplantae; phylum Streptophyta; class Magnoliopsida; order Alismatales; family Hydrocharitaceae; genus Ottelia; species Ottelia alismoides. Next base: position 73,879 of record JAZKJV010010747.1, read on the forward strand.
TCAGCGCGGATGGCGACTTTTCCCGATTTCCGGGCTTGACCTGGCGCAATCCGTTGTCGGACTAGCCGGGTGTTAGCAACTCCATCCGGCGCCCCGCCAATTTTTACCCTTCAGTCAACCCGCCTCACGAACCTCAACCAAAATTTTGGGTCCGAGTGGCTATTCGACATTCTTTTGTACAGACAAATAAAACAGGGGCTTTTCCATGTTCGAAGGTGGGATTTTGATGCTTGTTATTCAGATTGGCTTTGCCGTGCACGCCATGCGGCGCGGCCATCCGCTGTTCTGGGTGTTTCTCATCGTGTTTGTGCCGCTGCTCGGCTGCATTCTTTACGTCGTCATGGTGCTGTTGCCGGAAGCCTCGCAAAGCCGCACCGCCATGCAGGGCACCAAGGCACTCAAAAAGGCGCTGGACCCGCTAAAGGAAATGCGGCGACTGCGCCAAGCCTTTGACCAGTCCGACACGGTCGGCAACCGCATGGCGCTGGCGGCCGAATGCCTCAAGCACGGCAAGGCCGACGACGCCATCGAACTGTACGAAGGCGCACTGACCGGCTTTTACAAAACCGATGCCGACCTGCTGCTGAGCTTGGCCAAGGCCTTGGCGCAGGCGAAGAACTTTCCACGGGTTCTGGAGGTACTCGACAACCTGACCGCGACCAATCCCGACTACGACCATCCCGACGCGCGTCTGTTATACGCCTTGGCGCTTGAAGAAACCGGCGATAACGAAACTGCCCTGGATCACTATCACCAGCTCGCCTCCACCGCCCCCAGCGCCGAAACCAAATGCCGCTACGCCCTGCTGCTAAAGCGGGTCGGTCGGGATGGCGAAGCGCGCGGCCTGTTTGAGGAGGTGGTCCGCGATGCCAAGGCCGGTTCGCGGCACAGCTATCAGCTCAACAAGGAGTGGGTCGACAAGGCGCGCAAGGCGCTGGGTTAGAAAGCCGCTCGAAGGACTGGAACGGGCGTTACAATCGCGACCTTTCGCGATTGTGAGCCACCCCCGATGAGAGTCCTGATTGCCTGCCTGGCCAGTTTGCTTTTCTGTTGCGCCGCGCCAGCGGCCAGCTTCGACTGCGAGCGAGCGGCGTCGGCCGTCGAGAAGCTGATTTGCGCCGATCCGGCGCTGTCCAAGCTCGATAAGTCGCTGAACAGCGCCTATCGCCAAAGTCTTTCCCGTGCCGGCGATAAAAACCGGCTCATGCAGGAGCAGCGCGACTGGATCAAGGCGCGCCGCAACGCATGCGGTAGCGTGGGCTGCTTACGCAAAGTCTACGAATCGCGACTGAAGGCGCTAAGCGCCCCCCCAAAACTCGCGGCAACCGCCAAGCCCAAGGCGGAGCCCGCCAAGCCGACCGAACCCGAGCAGGCCGCTTCCGCCGAACCCGTACCGGAACCCCAACCGGCGCCGGTCGCGGCAAAGCCGGAACCGAAGTCGGCTAACCCGCCCCCTGTCAGCAACGAGCCGCAAGTGGTGCCGCTGGATAAAGGCAGGGAAAAGCCCAGGCCAATTCACCCCCAAGTATTCGCCCTGATCAAGCCGTGGATTTCCGACTCGATGGCGCCGGTGGTCACGGAAATATCGCTGGAGGCCATGGAGAAGGATGAAAACCAGTTCAACTACGATGCGGTTACCGAAGCCAGCGGGATTGTCGAATACAAGGAGGAACGGGATGGCGTGGAGGAGCGCAAGTATTACAAGCTTGGTGGCCGGGATACCGGCAACATGCAGGTGGACTATTTCGAGAGCAGCGGCGGATCCACCACCGAACACGTCCGGTTCCGCTGTCGCCTGACGCGCCGGTCGATTGAAGTCGACGGCGTCCGGCGGGATATTCGGGTATTGCAGCTGTTGTCGATTGATAGTCGGAAGTAGCCGGGGCTAGTCGCTACGAAAGCGGGAGGTTTGAGACCTCACCTCGCGAACGACAATCACCCTGTTCGGGGTGATATGGATATCAATACAATCACTTGTTAGCGCTAAAGAACAACAAACATGTGCACAGCAATCTATGAATGGATGAAGGGTCTAGATTCTGGGGTTGTTGGAAATCTCATTTCCACATGCGCAGCCCTAGTGGCGATAGTTGGGCTTATCTACCAATCGCTCTCAACACGGAAGCAGGTCAAACTTCAGAACTTCATCGAGTACACCAAGCGGTACCAAGAGATTATTCTCAATTTTCCAGAGAACATAAACGACCAGAGTTTTTCGTTCGATGCCTTGCCGCCGGAGGTCAAAAACAAGACCATGCGATACATGCGCGCTTACTTTGATCTCTGCTTTGAAGAGTTCACTCTCCATGAAAAGAAGTTCATAGATAATGATCTTTGGTCTATTTGGAAAGGTGGAATGGAGGTGGCGTTTTCCAAGTCCGCATTCAAGCAGGCATGGGCAGCCATCAAGAACGACACGAAATTCGGTTCTGGTTTTGAAGCCTATGTCGAAAATCAAACCGCATCGCGCTAATCCGGTAAGGGCTGGTTTCTAGCCGGCCCTCCCCACGCCACCCGGCGTGCGGGTCCGCACCGTGCGGTTCACCAAAAAAGGAGCACACGACGATGTCAGGCGTAGCCATGGGCCTTCATCCAGAAGTCACGGATAGAAGTCAGCCCCTGGCTTTTCAGCCAAGCGTTAGTCATTCCGGTCTGAGTTGCCAGCGTCCGCGACAGGCGCCAGTAGCTCTTGCCGCTGATCGCCGTCAGGATCGACTGGCGCTTGCTCGTCCCCAGAGCCAGCAGGTTCTTCACCTTGGTACGCCCATATCGCCACTGCTTCCAGTAGCACATGCGCACCCGAGTCGCAGCCAATGGTCCAGCACCGGGGCCGGGCGGTAATAGTCCGAAATGCAAAAGTAACCCATCCACCCCGGACATATTGGGCCAGCTTGTGGAACCGGTAGGCCAAGAAAAAATTGCGGTCAGTTCGCCCCGATACAATTACCTATACCCGCGCTGTCAGCAACCTTGATCGGGAGACCCGATATTAGGCACGAAAAGGAAAATTAACGGCCGTGGCGATTCCCGACTATCAAACACTAATGCTGCCGGTTTTACGGCTGGCGTCTGATGGAAAAGAGCACAAATTCAGCCATGCTGTTGAGGCTCTGGCTGATGAGTTTAGCCTTACAACAGAGGAAAAAAACGAACTGCTTCCAAGTGGCAGTCAAGCCGTTTTTAATAATCGCGTAGGCTGGGCACGTTCTTATCTAAAGCAGGCGGGTCTGCTCGAGTCTCCTAAACGCGGCTTTTTTACTATTTCAGCAAAAGGTCGTGCCCTACTCGCGGCAAAGCCTGCGGAAATCAACACCGCTATTCTCGAAAAGTATCCCGAGTTTCTTGAATTCAAAAACCGCAGGAAAGAAAAAGCCGACGGCGAGCTAGAAGCCTCGCCCTCACTGGGACAGGAATCAACGCTAACTCCCGAAGATGCTCTTGCGATAGCGTACAATAAACTACGTTCGGCTCTTGAATCTGAAATACTGAGCGCGGTTAAAGAGGCGTCTCCTTCGTTCTTTGAGCGTTTAGTTGTCGATCTTCTTGTAAAAATGGGATATGGAGGAAGTCGACAAGATGCCGGCAGGGCCCTTGGGAAAAGTGGCGATGGCGGTATAGACGGCATAATTAACGAAGACCGTCTTGGGCTGGACGTGATCTATATCCAAGCGAAAAGATGGGACGGCGTCGTGGGTCGTCCAGAGATACAGAAATTCGCTGGGGCGTTGCAGGGCCAGCGCGCCAAAAAAGGCGTATTTATTACGACTTCATCTTTTACAAGAGACGCAAAGGAATACGCCTCGGTTATCGAGTCTAAAATTATTCTGATTGATGGAGAGCATCTTTCCAAGCTCATGACGGAATACGATGTCGGCGTTTCGACGGTCGGCCAGTATGAGGTCAAAAAGCTTGATTTCGACTATTTTGATAACGAGTAAGGCTGGAAACTTGGGTCGGGCGGTTACTTGTTCCCGAAGTCACCGCAAAATGCAACGTTAATGTCGGGCAGAGAATACCTGCCCGACCTACGGGGCTTTTTTCTCAAAACGGCCATCCCGAGTCGCAAAGCGACCCGGGACTACTTGAACCCAGGTGATGATGATGCCTACCAAGATTGATCATGACGAAAGCGAACTTCTGCATGCCTTTGAACAAGGTCAATTGAAGTCTGTCGCAACCAAGAGCGAGTTGGCCAAGTTTAAGGCCGCGGCACGCGCCACGGCTTTGAAGGACCGGCGCGTCAACATTCGACTGTCGTCAGGGGATCTATCGGACATTCAAGTCAAAGCACTTGAGGAGGGCATTCCTTACCAAACGCTCATCGCAAGCGTTCTCCATAAGTACGTGACAGGGCGTCTGACGGAGCGTCCCGCAACAACCCGACACTCCCCCAAGTCTCAGGCGCCCAAAAGCGATCGCTAATTCAGGGCCGGCTTCGGTCAGAAGCAAACCGCTTCAATCGCGTGATTAATCATCACACCCGATTTGGAGTCCCTGGTCCATGTAGATTTTCTCCTTGACGGGCGCTTCATAGTACCGACACTTGCCCGTGTATCGCCATTCCTCGCCTTGCCGGTTAACGAGCGTATGGGCGTACCGGTATTCCTCTCCAGCACGGGTAATTTCGATCCTCACCCGCGACTGACTCGTATCGGGCGACAACCACGGTACGCCGGGCCGAACCCCGCCCGGCCCTTCGTATTCGACAAAAAACTCGCGGCACGGTGGCTCGGAGTATGCCGTGTTCGCTCGACAATGACGCTCGTCGGTTTTTCCGGCGATAACCGAGTGGTAGCTCGTCACCCCGCAAACCCAGTATTTATGTCGTCCGTCCAGGTTACCTGAATCCCCCGCACAGGCGGTTTCCACCAGTAACAAGGTCAGCAGCAAACTGGCGGTTCGACCGGAAATCAGCATAACGTCCCCCATTCGCCCGACCCATCCCTGGGCAAAAAGCGATCCGTCAACGGGCCTAACTTAACTGGCAACTATGCTCTTCGAACGGAAACACCATACGCCCCCGTGCCCGAAGGGCTAAAGTGCCTGATACGAACGTAATAGACACCCGGCGTCAATGCCCGAACAATTTGCGAATTGCTGCCGGGACCACTGTCATCGTCCTGAGTGATAAAGGCGTTTTGGTTATTCGGGCCATTCAAAATCAGGAAGGTATCGGTACTCCCGGAGGTGGCAATCGTATAGGTCCCAATTTGGCTGGCATTGAAAATATAAACATCGCTCTCGTTTGCCGCCGCAATAGTCCCTTGAACTTCAGGACCATTGACGATGATCTCGGGTAAATTGGGCTGCGGTTGGGCGGATTGAGCGACTGAAACACTGTAGTTGCCGGTACCTGACGCGTCGAAATGCCGCACCCTGACGAAATATGTCCCGGCCGAAAGATTACTGACGATCCGCGAATTGCTGCCCTCGCCGCTGTCATCATCCTCGGTCACCGGGGTGGTTTGGCTATTCGGCCCGAACAGCGAAACAAAGACATCCGTGGCGCCCTGCGTCTCGATGGTAAAGGTCGATGCCAGGGGTGCGACGAAGCGATACCAGTCGACTTCGCCCGCCAGGACAATGCTGCCCGCGCGAGGGGGGGCGCCGACGGTGAGGTCAATCAGGTTGGGCGCGGGTGGCGTGTCGGTGTCGTAGCTGTAGCCCATCGCCACATGATTGGCGACCCGCGCCGGGGTAGGCGGATTGACCTCGCCGTCCCATGGCATCATCGGGGTATTGCCATTGAATCGGGCATCGCCTTGAAACGGCGCTTCGATTGGATTGAGCTTTTGCCATTCCGCCCAGAGCCGGTCGACATTGCAGTGCAACAAGAAGAACGCGGGGTCGTTGGGCGAGCTGGCGGTGCCGGCCGAACCGCCAATCCAGACATGGACGATATTGTGGATAAGGTTTTCCAAATCGCGGGTGAACGCCGCGAACGGCACGCGCGCCAGGACGCGGCGCACGCCGTTGGTGGTCGGCAAGCTGGAGCCCTGACCAATCGCCCGGGTCAGCTCGACCCGGCCAGCGGGATTATCCCGAACGGTCAGCGACCAACGCCCGGTGCTGAACGCGAACGGCCCGGTCTGCACCGCCCCGCCGGGCGGCACGCCATTGCCGCCCATGAAATCGTTGCCCCAAAATGACGACGTCAGGGCGCGGTCAACGGTCCAGTCCCAGTAGGGCAGATTGACGCTCGGATCAATCGCTTGCAGATCCAGCTCCAAGCGTCGTAAAAACTCGCGGTGCCAAGGGAGAAAAAGCGCGCTGTTGTGAATTCCGTCGTTGAAGAGGTCCCGGTGTTGGCGTACATAACGGTCGTAAACCCCATTTGCCTTGAGCTGCAAGACGGCATTAACAAAGCGCGATTTTTCGTCCGCGGTCAGTGTGTTTTGATTTTTTCGGATGCCCATGATGAGTCCCCTGATTGAAAGAGCGCGACGGTTCGCCGCATAGGCCTAATCTGTTATCCAGACTCTCTAATCCTTAATGTCATTCCCAATCGACGGCCAAGCCGAGCGATTCCGGATAACCGTGGAACGCCAGCTTATCCAGATGAGGGAAGGCTGTCTGTGACGTTTTTCCACACGCATTGGGTACTTTTATGCGGGGCCTCGGCGCCCCACCAAACCATTGATCGCCGAGGACGGCGTGACTGGCCTGAGCGCATCCGTTCACGCATCGCACCGGCCTCGCCGGCGCCGGTGCTAAGCCCCACTCAACCGCCATGCCGACGATAAGCCGACTACTTGCCGCGTCAACCCTGTTGTGGCTGAGTGCCTGCGCGTCGATCGAATTCTCCGATCTGGCCCGACTGCAACGGTCGCCACCCACCGCGCACCTGGCCTATGGATCGGCCGCCGACCAGTTTGGCGTTTTGCGCCTGCCACGCGGGAAGGGACCGTTTCCGGTGGCGATACTGCTGCACGGCGGCTGCTGGCGCGCCGGAATTACCTATCGCTATCTGGAACCGCTGGCCTCAGCGCTGACCCAATCCGGCATCGCGACCTGGAATCTCGAATACCGCCGACTGGGCGGTGGCGGCGGTTGGCCCGCGACATTCCAGGATGTCGCCGAGGGCAGCGACTTTTTGCGCGAGATGGCGCGGCGCTTTCCATTGGATCTATCGCGGGTCATCGGTGTCGGCCATTCCGCGGGCGGGCAACTTGCGCTGTGGGCGGCGGCACGTCGGCAGTTGCCCCTGGATAGCGACCTACGCGGCGTCGATCCGCTGCCACTTACAGGCGTCGCGGCACTGGCGCCGGTTGCCGATCTGCGCGCCGATCCGGATGCTTGCGGCGGCGCGATTCCCGCGCTGCTCGGCGGCCGGGCGGACGAGGTGCCGCAGCGGTACCAGCAAACCTCACCGGCGGAGCTACCGCCGCCCACCGTGCCGATCAAGCTCGTTCACGGTGAGGACGATACGCTGCTGGATTTGGCCGTGAGCCGACGCTACGCCGACAATTTGCGTCGCCAGGGCGCGGCGATCGAGTTGCTACCACTGGCGGATGCCGGCCATTTCGATCTGGTGGCGCCTAGCGCGAGGGTCTGGCCGCTGATCGAGCGCATGCTACTGAGCCTGTTGGCAACGCCAACCAAACCCCGCCCTGGGTCGTAAGCATCGCCCTCCGGCGCACCAGCGTGGTTCTAGAACCCCGGTCGACTTGTCCTTTGTCTGTGACTTGGCCGAAGCCTTTCGCTTATAATCGGCCGGTAAACCCTATTATTTTCTCAGGATTTTCCTTCATGGCCTCCAACCCGAGAACCGCAGCTTCTCCGCGCCCGGCGTCTACCGATGGGCTGGCGGGAACTTTGCCGAATGAGGAACGCAATCGGGGGGCGCTGGTCAAGGCCGGGGCTTTCTTTGGTGGCATCGCGCTGGTCATCGCCATCCTCGGCGCGCTATGGAGCTGGGAGCCGGGCGGCTTCGACGTGCAGGAGCTGGCCGCGACCGATGCCAACGTCAAGAATCCCAAGGAGTTGCCGCTGGGTTACACCTACTCCTCGACCCTGATCGAGGTCGGCACGACGCTGCTGCACAAGCGCGGTGGCTTCATTTCCAACGACGTGTTTCCGCCGGGCATCCTGTTGGACAACATGCCCAACTGGGAGTACGGGGTGCTGACGGCGCTACGCGATGCCACCACGGCATTGCGTAACAACATCGCCCGCGCCCAGACGCAGTCGGCGGAAGATCCCGATCTGGCCAAGGCCGAGCCCTATCTCTACTTCGAGCATAAGTCCTGGCAGTTGCCGTCGTCGGAATCGGAATACGAGAAAGGCATAGAGGCGCTCGAGGGCTATCGCGAGCGTTTGCTGGAACGTCAGGCGATGTTCTATTCGCGCGCCGACAACCTGCGCCAGTATTTGGAGGTTCTGGAAAAGCGTCTCGGCAGCTTCTCCACCCGCCTGAGCGCCAGCACCGGCCAGGCGCCCAGCGCGGCCGACGAACCGCCCAGCAAGGAAGTCAGCGGTATTCCCCGGACCCCGTGGCTGAAGATCGACGACGTGTTCTGCGAGGCCCGAGGTTACACATGGGCGGCCATGCATATCCTGCGGGCGATTGAGTTCGACTTCCGCGACATCCTGGGCAACAAGACCGCCGTGGTGTCGCTGCAAGCCATTGTCCATGAACTGGAGAAGGGCCAGCAGCGCTATTGGAGTCCGGTCATCCTGAACGGTAATGGCTTCGGTCTGTTTGCGAACTACTCGTTGACGCTCGCCAACTACATCGCCAGGGCCAACGCGGCGACCATCGACCTGCGTAGCCTGCTGGAGCAGGGCTAATCCTGAATCAGTCGATCCGCGCCGCCTCGGCGGCACGGATCGGCTTTCACCCCTTGCGCGTCCCGGCGCGCGGCACCGGCAGCTTCTCCAGCAGCTTCAAATACCGCTGATAACGGCGTTCCGAAATCAGCCCCCGCTCGACCGAATCGCGCACCGCGCACCCCTTGTCGTCGACATGCCGGCAGTCGGTGAAATGACACCGCTCCAGGGCGTCGCGAAAGTCGCGAAACGTCGCCCCCAAACTGCGGCTGTCCAATTCCGCCAGACCGAAAACCACCACGCCCGGACTATCAATCAAATCGCCGCCACCCGGCAGGTGATAGAGGGTCGCGGTGGTGGTGGTATGCCGGCCTAGGCCGCTTTTCTCGGAAATCTCGCGGGTTCGGAGGTGACGATCCGGCAACAAGGTATTGGTCAGCGAGGATTTGCCGACGCCCGACTGACCGGCGAACAGACTGCACCGGTCGCGCAACTGCGCGCGCAGCGCCTCCAAGCCTCGGTCTTGCTTGGCGCTGACACGCAATACCGGATAACCCATGGCGCGATAGTCGGCCAGCGGCTCCAAACGCTCGTCCGCCGCATCGAGATCGATCTTGTTAATGACCAGCGCGGCGCCAAGGCCGCGCCACTCGCACGCCGCCAGGAATTGATCCAGCAACAGCCAGTCGGGCTCCGGCTCGGGAGCCATGACGACAAGGATTTGATCAAGATTGGCCGCGACCGGCCGGTCGAGGGCGTTGTGGCCAGGGCGGGTCAGCACCGTGCGGCGCGGCAGGATCGCTTCGATCCGTCCCTGACCGGGACTCGTCAAGATCAACCGTACTCTGTCGCCCACCGCAACCGTGCCCATCCGTCGGCGAGTCTGGCAGACCAGCAAACCGCTAGGCGCCTCGACCGCCAGTCCTTGGCCCAAGTGGGCAATGACCAAGCCCTCGTGCAAGGTACCGTCGGCTTCCGGCGCGACGGCACCTGGCGTGTCCAAGCTCACGCCGATCCGCTGGTTGCCTTGCTGGAAAGATTGGCAATGCGAATCGCCGCCGGAGGATGACTGTAGTGGAACGCGGAATACAACGGATCCGGCGTCAAGGTGCTGGCGTTGTCCCGATAAAGCTTGACCAGCGCGCTGATCAGAAACGTTGGCCGGGTCTGGGTCGCGGCGAAGTCGTCGGCTTCGAACTCGTGGCGGCGTTGGAAGTAGGCCACGATCGGCTGCAGCAGCCCGGTAAATACCGGCGATGCCAGCGCGAACAGCAGCAGCGCGGCGGCGTTGGAGGGCTCGGCAACGCCCAGACCGTGGTAGAACCACTGTTGTTCGACCAACCAACCGAGCACCGCGAAACCCACCAGCATGATCACGGAATTGGCGGTCAACATCTTGAACACATGCTTGTGCTTGAAATGCCCCAATTCGTGCGCCAGTACCGCTTCCAGCTCGTCGTGTTCCAGGGCATTGACCAGCGTGTCGAAGAACACGATGCGCTTGCTGTCGCCGAAGCCCGTGAAATAAGCATTGCCGTGACCGGAGCGCTTGGAGCCATCCATGACAAAGATACCTTTGCTCTGAAAGCCGCAGCGGCTCAGCAGCGCTTCGATTCGCGCTTGTAGCGATTGATCGGCTAGCGGCGTGAATTTGTTGAACAGCGGCGCGATCAGCGTGGGGAATGCCCAACTCAGCAGTAGGGAGAAGCCGACCAGAATAGCCCACGCCAACACCCACCAGGCGCTGCCAACGCTGTCCATGACCCAGAGCACGACGGCCACCAGCGGTACGCCGATCGCCACGCTCAGCACCGACTGCAAGAGAAAATCCTTGAGAAACTGAGCCGGCGTGCTACGGTTAAAACCGTGCTTGGTTTCGATGACGAACGTGCGATAGGCGCTCATCGGCAGGCCGAGCAAGCTCATCAGCACCAGGGCCGACACAATCAAACCCACGCCAGACCACAACGGCGACAGTCCGCTGGTCTGCCAAACCCCTTGCAGCCAGCCGATGATCCCACCCAAGGTGAACAGCAGGAGAATGCCGGCTTCAATGAACTCCTCGACCTGAGCGATGCGCCCCTTGTCCATGGTGTAATCCGCGGCTTTCTGATGCGCCTCTAGCGTGATCGATTCGCGAAACGCCTCTGGCACCGCTTCGCGGCGACCCGCGACGTACGCCACCTGCCGGCGGGTCAGCCAAACCTCGACCGCCACCGAGATCACCAGAAAAACAAGAAATACAGCTGAGAATTCATTCATCGGAACACTACTCCTAGCGTCACAGCGAGCGTGCTGGGGCTTTGGTAAAATCGTTGAAGTGAGGTTAATCGCTGGGTTCGACCCGGCATACAGGTTGCTGGTTCAGTATTGCGAGGATCCGAGCCGCTGCTTCGACGCCAAACCACATTATTTAAGGACATATCATGAGCCAAGACCGCCACAATCTCATCTGGATCGACCTGGAAATGACCGGGCTGGACACACAACGCGACAGCATCATTGAAATTGCCACCATCGTCACCGACAAGGATCTAAACGTCCTGGCCGAGGGTCCCGTGTTCGCGATTCATCAGACCGATGCAGTGCTGGCCACGATGGACGACTGGAACAAACGCCAGCACAGCGAGTCCGGCCTAATTGAGCGGGTTCGCCGCAGCAATGTCGGCGAAGCCGAAGCCGAACAGCGCACCATCGACTTTCTTGAAGGCTTCGTGCCGGCCGGCGCCTCGCCCATGTGCGGCAACAGCATCTGCCAGGATCGGCGCTTTCTAGCCCGTTGCATGCCTAATCTGGAAGGCTATTTTCACTATCGCAATTTGGACGTATCGACTCTCAAGGAGTTGGCGAACCGCTGGGCACCGGCGCTGCTGGAAGGTTTCAAGAAACGCAACAACCATCAGGCATTGGCCGATGTGCTGGAGTCGATCGCCGAGTTGCGCTACTACCGCAAGCACTTGCTGCGCTTTTAGGTCGTGCCGCGCGCCTAGAACCCGATCAGCAGCAAGGCCACGAAAACCATCAGAAAGATCGACATGGTGGTCAGCATGGCGCCCTGAGCCTTCTTGCCCTCGTCGCGCAGACCCATGATGCCGAAAACCAAACCGGCAGGGGGCACGAACAACGCCATGACGAACAGACACAGCATGATCGGCAGCGACCAGGACTTACCGGAGGATCGGGTCCCGCCAAGCGGTTCATCGACGGCCTGACCGCAACCGCTGCAAACGATAGCGCGGTCGCTCATTTCTTTACCGCAGGAACGACAATACATGCATCAGGCCTCGAAAAGGGGGCAAAAGTGTTGAGGCGCAATTAAGCCGCGCCGCGCCGGTCAATACGGCGGCAGAGAATAACGCAACCAGCCAGGCGCTGCCACACGGACGGGGCGTTGAACATGACAATTGCCACCCGCACCCGTGCGCCTAGCGGCGGGCTATGTGACAATAATTGGGCTGGCCCCTAAAGGGCGCTGGGTTAACCCGGCGCGGTGTCGAGCCGCGCACGTCCGGCGGGAACGATCCCGCTGGTGGCGCGTCCGAAACGATACGAGCAGTTTTCGGGCGGGTTAACATGGAGCAATCGGCCGAGCGGGGCAAAACCAGAACTATACCGACCGCATCTGTCTAAACGCGCGTCACTGCGACGACCGCGCCCGACAGCAAACCGGCCGGAAGCACCCAAGGGTGATCCATCCGCTGAGATCAGCCTAGATTGACGATTCAATTCTTTACGAGGACCGAACTGAAATGAGCATGAAACGACCGACAACCGCCACGCTGGGCGCCGCCATCGTCACCTCGCTGGCCGGCATGGCCAATGCGGCGGAAAACCCGTTTGCGTTGACGGATCTGGCCCAGGGCTACGCGCAAGTGGCCGAAGCCGGCAAGGAAACCAAGGAAATGGTGTGTGGCGAAGGCAAGTGCGGCGGCTCCATGATGAAGTCGGCGGACATGAATTGCGGCGCGATGATGCAGAAAGCCAAGGAGCAAGAGGCTGGCCAAACCAAGGCGATGGAAGGCAAGTGTGCCTCCCAGGCCGGCACCGCAGCTCCGGCGGCCCCGGCGGCAGTTCCCGCCCCCCCCGCGACCCCGGCCAAGTAGGTCGCGTCCATGAGCCGTGCCCGCCTGCGCGGCGCCGGACTGGGGCTGCGGCGGGCATTGCTTGAGGAGACGGCGGCCAGTTGCGCCGAAATCGATTTTCTCGAATTGGCTCCGGAGAATTGGCTTCGAATTGGCGGTCGACTGGGCCGCCAATTTCGCCAGCTCGCGGCGCGCTTCCCCCTGGTTTGCCATGGCTTGAGCCTGTCGCTGGGTGGCCCCGATCCGCTGGACTTCGCCTTTCTCGGCGAAGTCAGGCAGTTGCTGGCCGAAAACCGCGTGATCGTGTACAGCGAGCACCTGAGCGCGAGCAGCGACCACGGCCATCTCTACGACCTAATGCCCATTCCGTTCACGCCGGACGCCGCACGCTACACGGCCGAACGGATTCGGCGGGTACAGGATTGCCTCGGGCAACGCATCGCCGTCGAAAACGTCTCGTACTACGCCGCCCCCGGTCAGGCGATGGACGAAATCGACTTTATCAACCAAGTGCTGACCGAAGCCGACTGCGACCTGTTGCTCGACGTGAACAACGTTTACGTCAACAGCGTCAACCACGGTTATGACGCCGAGCAGTTTCTCGATGGCATTCCAGGCGAACGAATCGCCTATCTGCACATCGCCGGTCACTACCGTCAGGCCGACGACCTAATAATCGACACCCATGGCGCGGCCGTCATCGACCCGGTTTGGGCCTTGCTGCAATCGAGCTACCGCCGCTTCGGCGCCTTGCCCACCTTGCTCGAACGTGACTTCAACTTTCCGCCGATGAGCGAACTGATCGGCGAACTCGACCGGATCCGCGCCGCGCAGTCCGAACTGAGCGTGCCTCTGCGCCGCCATGCTTGACGGTCAGGCGGACTGGCGAGCCACGCAAGCCGCATTCAGCGCGTACATTCGCGACCCGCATGGCGCGGAACTGCCGCCCGGCGTAGTCCGCGAGCGGATGGAGATTTATCGCGACCTGTTCCTGAATACCGTCGACGGCCTGCTCAGCCACGGTTTTCCGATATTGAACCAAGTGCTCGGCGAGACGGCCTGGCGAACCTTGGTCAGCAACTTTTACGCGGAACACCGCTGCCAGACGCCGCTGTTTATCGAACTGGCGGAAGAATTTCTCCAATACCTCGCCGAGCACCGCGCCCCGCAGGTGAATGATCCACCATTCCTGGCGGAACTGGCGCACTACGAATGGGTGGAACTAGCTCTGGCGACCGCTCAAGACCCCGAGGATGGGCCGACGCTGGCCAGCGCCGACCTGGCGCTCGATCACGCCTTTGGCCTGATCGAGACGGCCTGGCCCCTGGCCTACCGATTTCCGGTTCACCGCATTGGCCCACGCTTCGTCCCGACCGAGGCGCCGGCCCAGCCCACCTTTTTGCTGGTTTATCGTGCCCCGGATGACCAGGTGCATTTTGTCGAGAACAACGCGGTCACCCACCGGCTATTGCAAGTTTTGCGGGAAAGCGCGCCGATTCGCGGCGATGTCTTGATCGGCCAACTCGCCGCCGAACTGGGACTGACTGAACCCGCCGCCCTTTTCGGACACGGACTGGAGACCCTGCGCAACCTGGCCAGCCGCGGCATCCTTCGAACTCGCCCGCCGACTTGATTGCGGTCGATACGGCATCTTCCCGATTCAGCGAATCTTTCATTTTCTTTTTTGACTTCGCGCCTTGCGAACCGGCCAAGCTCACCTACAGTTTTTGAAGTTCTCTTCAAAAATGTGAGTTCAATCCATGGCAGTCAATCTGGGAGTCAAACACCGCCTGTGGGGCATCGCGGCACTGGGCATGATCTCGGTTTCGCTGGTTGGCGGGGTCGGACTGGTTACCCAGAGTCGGCAAAGCGCCGCGCTCAACTCGGTGACGGTCAAGTTGCAATCGCTGCGCAATCATCTGGAAGCCGACATGATGCACGACGCCTTGCGTGGCGACGTCCTGGCGGCATTGCTAGCCGGCAAGGGCGTCAACATGGGTACCGCCGAAGAACTGCGGCAAGAACTGGCCGAACACGCCGAAAAGCTGCGCGGGCAAGTGGAATCCTCACTCAGTCTGCCGCTCAGCGCCGAAGTCAAGATGGCGCTAAACGATGTCAAAGGTCCGCTGGAAGCCTACGTCGCCACCGCCGAAACCGTCACCCGCAGTGCCCTGGCCCATGAGTCTGGCGTCGAACAGCGCTTGCCGGACTTCCTTTCGGCATTTTCGGCCCTGGAAGACAAGATGGAGGCCGTTAGCGATGTGATCGAGAAAGAAGCGCAGGCAGCCGAAGCCAATGCCGCGGCAACCTCCGCCTCGGCAGCGACCGGCATGTGGACCATCATTGGACTGGCCGGCCTGGCATTGAGCTATTTCTCGTTCGCCCTGATTCGCACCATTCTGGCGCCGCTAGGCCGGTTGCGCGACGCCATCGACGGCATGGGCGGAACCGGCATGAGGTCGCAGCGCCTGGAGGGCTTTACCGCTGAATTCGCGGCTATTGGCGAGGCCTTCAATCGTGTCATTGACGGACTGGAAGCACAGCGGCTGGAACAGCAACAGCGCGCCGACGACGCGCTACGCATCAAAGTGGCACTGGACAATGTCACCGCCAGCGTGATGATGATCGACCCCGCCGGCAAGATCAGCTATTTCAACCGCGCGGTCGAATCCCTGCTGCGCCGCGCCGAACCTGAAATCCGCCGCGAACTGCCCCAATTCTCCGTCGCCGACTTGGGCGGCAGCCGTCTCGATCAGTTCAGCACCGGCAAGAGAGGCACGGCCAACAGCGTCGGCAAAAGCCTGCTGGAGATCGGCGGCCGCTCGTTCGAGCTGATCGCCACCCCGGTAAAAGACGCCGACAAAAAGCACTTGGGGACGGCGATCGAATGGACCGATCTGACCGATCAGCTCAAGGCCGAACAGGCGCTGGAACAGCTGATTCGTGACGCCATCGGCGGCCAACTCGATCGCCGCCTCGACCCGCGCGATTTTACCGAAGGCTTCTTGCGCACCTTGGCGGAAAGTTTCAACAAAATGCTCGATGCCGTGGTCAGCCCCATCTTCGACACCGTGCATGTCATGGGACAAGTCGCCGAATGCGACCTGCGCGATCACATGCGCGAGGACTACGCCGGTGAATTCAAGACCCTCAGCGATTCGGTCAACCGCAGTATCGGCAATCTCTTGGAGATGGTCTCGGGCCTGCAAAACGTCGCCGGGAGCCTGAAAACCGCCGCCCGCGAGATCGCCTCCGGCAACCAGGACCTCAGCCGCCGGACCGAGGAACAAGCCGCCAGCCTGCAACTCACCGCCCACAACGTCACCCGGCTCGCCGAGTCCGTGGCGCGCACCGCCGAAAATACCCGCGAAGCGAAACGCCTGGCCGCCGAAGCCACCGAGCGGGCGCGTAGCGGTGGGGCGGTGGCCAAGCTGGCGATTAACGCGATGGAGAACATCAACGACTCATCGCGGCGGATCGCCGGCATCATCGGCGTCATCGACGAAATTGCCTTTCAGACCAACCTGCTCGCCTTGAACGCCGCCGTGGAAGCAGCGCGTGCCGGCGAGCAAGGTCGCGGCTTTGCGGTCGTGGCCACCGAAGTCCGCCTGCTGGCCCAGCGCAGCGCGGCCGCCGCCAAGGAGATCAAGGGACTGATCCAGGAAAGCGTCGGTCATGCCGACGCCGGCAGCAGCCTGGTGCGCGAATCGGGCGATACGCTGGAACAGATCGTTGCCGCCACGCGCAGCGTCAATCAAATCATCGAGCAAATCGCCTCGGCCAGTTCCGATCAGGCCGGCGACTTGCAACAGATCAGCCAGGCGGTCGTGCAATTAGAGGAAACCACACAGCACAATGCCGCGATGGTGGAACAAATCGCCGCATCCAGCGATTCGATGGACGAACGGACAAGCGGATTGGCGGAGCAGATGGCATTGTTCAAGGTCGCCTGAAGAGGCGGCCAGTAACCTTGGCCACGCCAGCCGCAAGCCGCCGGGGCTCGCCATCGCCCGGCACCTGACGGGTCGGATCGATGCTGCTAGGAACCCGACCAACGCTGTCGACAATCTTGGCGTCGCGGTGAACAATGAGCCGGGTTCAGCGGTCCATGCAACATGGAGCAAACCGTGTTCAACGCCGAACCCTGACGAAACCCCGTTGGTGGCGGCGGCAAGACACTGGCGCCGCGGAGTAATTCCCGACCGATGCAGACCACCCGACCAGCGCACCGCGAGCTCGCGCGCCACGCCTTTGCCGGCGTGGCGTGCTGCTGGGTCGCCGCCACACTCTCCCGCCCCACCGCCGCTCAGGAAATCGACCACACGGCATCGTTTAGCGTGGTGCAAATTCGCGTCTCACCAGGTCCGGGCAGGGTGTCATACGGCTCCGGGGTGGTCGTTGCGCCGGGCAAAGTGGCGACCAACTGCCACGTGACGCGGGAAGCCCGCCAGATCCTCATCGCCAAAGGGTCAATCCAGACCAACGTGACTGGCCAGGCCGCCGAACCACACCTCGACCTGTGCGTTCTGCACGCGCCGGGCATCCCCTTGCCCGCCGCGCGCCTGAGCACCAGCGGTAAATTGAAACCGGACGACAAGCTGTATTTCTTCGGCTATCCCCGCGCGCTCGGCATGGCCTACTCCGAGGGCAAGGTCAAGGCCTTGCACCCCTATCGCGGCGGCCGGGTGATCGAAACCAATACCGACTTCACGCTGGGCGCCAGCGGCGGCGGAATCTTCGATCACGTCGGCCGATTGGTCGGCTTGGCGACCTTTCTGACGCCAGGGCACGCGGGCAGTAATTTCGCGATTCCCGCCGACTGGATCGCCTCGGTCCTGAAGCGAAAGTCACGGGCGATCGAACCCATGGTCAACGCGCTGAGCTTTTGGGAGGATAAAGGCGCCATGCCGTCCTTCCTCAAGCCACCCGGCCGCTGAAACGGCCCCAGCCCAGTCGGAAAAACATGAACGAAAACCCCTACCGACCGCCCAGCGCCCGTGTCGACGACCGACCCACCGCGCCCGACATCGCCCGGCGTCCGATTCACGTCACGCGGGCGGTTACGCTGGTCTGGCTATCGCTACTGGTCAGCCTGCCGCTCAACCTGTGGGAGTTGGAAGCCGTCCCGGACGACGAAGCCCGCGGGTTCGTGCTGGGCACCGTTCTGTTTTTCACTCTACTGGCGATTTGCCTGAACGTGCTGATTGCGCGCGGGACCAACTGGGCGCGGATCGTCTTCCTGGTGCTTACGCTACTCGCCCTCCCCGCCTACGCGGGCATCCTCGACGACTCGACGGCCGTGGTGACCTTGAGCGCCATCAATGGCTTCATGGATGTCGTCACGATCGTCCTGCTGTTCTCCAAAGCCTCGTCTCGCTGGTTCACCGGACGGCCCTGAAGCGCCGCGTTAAACGAGTCGCGCGCCGAACGTCTCAATCTTCGCCCGCGCGGCAGAACTCAACGTAAAAGCGGACGCCGGGCTGGGGGGTGACCTGATGCTTGACCATCGGCTCGACGACGCCGCAACGGCCGGGATCAAGCCAAATCTCTTCAATCGCTGGCTCCAGAATTCGATAGAGCAACCGTCCTTCCAAGACCACGATCCTGGCCCAGACGCCAGGTTTGGTGTCGTGGCTGCGGAGCAAAGCCTCGGGAACCGTGCTCTCGGTAAATTCCGGGGTACGCTTGTAGGGGACGACATAGGCAGGCAAGTTCTGCATGATGACCTCCAGAGTCAAGGATAGCCAACCGATGCTTCAGCGCCTTGGCGGCGGCTTCCGGTTGGTCATTGCTGCGCGTTTTCGTCATCATGCGCCCCTCGGCGCCTTTTGTTGACTCCGTCATGAACCTATTGCAGTCACCGCTGCGCAATCTGGTCCGGATTGTCACCTTCGTGCTGGTGGTCGTGGGCCTCGCCACGGCCGCCTACATGTCGGCTGGCTGGAGCTTTCGCGATGCGATCTACATGGTGATGCTCACCATTTTCGGCGTCGGCTATGGCGAGGTGCAGCCGGTCAACACGCCCTTTCTCCGCCTCACGACCATCGCCATGATCGTGCTGGGCTGCACCGGCATGATCTTCCTCACGAGTGGCCTCGTCCAGTACCTGACCATCAACCAACTTCAGCAATTTTTCGGGCTTAAACGCGTGCAATCGGAAATCGACAAACTCACCAACCACACCATCATTGTCGGCTTCGGCCGGATTGGCGTGATGCTGTCCCATGCGCTGAGATCGGGTGCCGTCAGCTTTGTGATCGTCGAGCAAAGCGAGCAGCGCGCCGCCGAGGCGCGAGCGTTGGGACATCTCACCCTGCTGGGCGACGCGACCGATGAAGCGGCCTTGCTGGCCGCCGGAATCCAGCGTGCCCGACTGCTCGCCACCGTGCTGCCGAACGATGCCGCTAATGTGTTCATCACCTTGTCGGCGCGGAGCCTCAACTCCAAGCTGGAAATCATCGCCCGTGGCGAGCTGCCGTCGACCGAAAGCAAGCTGCGCCAAGCCGGGGCCGACAAGGTGGTGCTACCGACCCACATTGGCGCCGAGCGCATCGCCGAACTGATTTTATTTCCGGAAACCGCGCGCCTGCTGCGCTCGTCGGAGCGAATGCGCGACCTGGAACGAACCCTGCGCGGCTTGGGGTTGGAAGTGGAGGTCGTGGTGGTACCGGAGAAGGGCGCCCTGACCAATCTGACGATTGGCGAAATTGAAGAACGCGCTCGCGGCCGATTCTTCATCTTGCAATTGCACCCGCACGGCGGTGAGGCCGCGCTGTCGCCGGATCGGAACTCGAAAGTCGGCCCAGGTGACGGCGTGGTGATAGTCGGCCGTTCCGGCGGTAGCGTGCGGGCGATGTTCGAGGCGCCAGCGGAACGCACCCGCGCGGGTCGCAATGTGTTTTGAGCGGGCCGAAAACCGACCGCTGTCGGCTAGTGCGACGTCCCCGACACAAGGGTCACTCTTGGGCTGCGGGATTCAGGCATTGAAGATCCCGTTTTGCCGCGCCCGAGCGCCGGGCTTTTCGCCGGAATGCGCCCGACAGGGGCGCGGCACGGAGGCCGCGCGGCGATCAGCGGACAGGAAGTCCGCTTGATCGCCCCCGGCGAAAAGTCCGGCGATCGGGGGCGAGACCCCGATTCAAACCGGCGTCGCGATAGCGACTCTAGACGTTTGATTTCGCCGGAACGCATCGCCACAAGGCCAAACTAAGCCAACGTCGGTGACGTTACACTAGGTCGCCAGGCGAAGCATCGCTTTCTGCGCAATCACCTGGGGAACGCCGGGCTTGACGATAAAATCCGCCGCGCCGCGCCGCAGACAATCGCGCACAATCTCCTTGTCGGTCGCACCGGCCAGCATCATCACCGGGATGTCCTGAGTTTGCGGACTGGTCTTGATCCTTTCCAAAACTCGCAAGGCGCTTTCCGGTCCGATGCCGGCGTCCAGTAAAACCAGGTTGGGATGAACAAAGCGCAGATCCTCCAGCGCTTGTTGGCCATCGACAGCCTCGATCAATTGCAAGCCGACCGGCTCCAGCGCGCGTTTCAAAAATCGCCGATAGGCCGCATCGCCCTCGGCCACCAAGACCAGCGGCGTCGTCTTGTTATAGGACATGGCCGCCATGCCATCCTGAGTCGGGTCGGAAGCCGCTCCCGAGAGCTTCGCGGCGTTTTGCAACTGCATCAACTCCTGGAATCGCGCCAAATCCTGCGCCAGCTTGTGGGTGAAGGCGACAAGCGTGTTCACCGTTTCCAGCGGGATCGCCTCACCGCGCAGACCGGACTGAATGAGTTTGCTATCCACCGCCTTGGCCTGCTGACCAATATCGCGCATCTGGCGCCGGTACTCCTTGAGTTCCTCGAATCGCGAACAGCTATTCAGAGCCTGGAATATCGATAGCCGCAGCCGGTGCGGATCAGCCAACGGGCGACTGACGTTGTAGTCGTCGACCACGCCATCCAGACACAACTGGAACGCCTGCTGGGCCTCCTTGCCGCGACAGAGCAGCAAGGTACGGTGCGGAATGGTGAGATAGTCCTCGCAGCGCTCGCGCAGCTTTTCAAGAAACCGTTCGGCTTGCTCGATCTCCCAGTACGAGAGGATCAGCACGACCGGCCGGCGGGATCCAAAAAGGGTGATGGCCTCTAGTTCGTGGCAAGACTTGAGGCACTTGAAACCATCCTCATGCAGCAAGTCCTGCACATGCAGCAGTTCATCGTCCTGATCGCCAACCACCAGGATTTTGGCTTTCCGGTACAGGTCGACAATGATCTTTTTCATGATAGCCCCCGCCGCCGCGCTCATCGGGCGAACCGACAGGGTATCGGCCGGATCAGCGCTTTCTTTAGCTCGCCGCCTGGATTCGCGAGCCGCCACCGGACCTTCACTGCGACCGCAATCCAACCGGTTTACAATGACCATCCAAGCCCAATCCATTGCCCCGCCATGAACCCAACCGACCCTTTAAACGCCCCGTCACGCGCCACGCCAGAGAGTCATCAGCGCAATGCCGAAAAGCTCAAGCGCATCCCGATCAAGGTCGAAACCGGTGGCGAGCGCCTGCGCAAACCGGACTGGATTCGGGTCCGGATTGGCGGCGGCGACGAGGTCAATCGCGTCAAGCGAATCCTCCGCGAGCGGCAATTGCACAGCGTCTGCGAGGAAGCCGCCTGTCCCAACCTGCCAGAGTGCTTCGGCCATGGCACGGCGACGTTCATGATCCTGGGCGATATCTGCACCCGGCGCTGCCCGTTCTGCGATGTCGCCCACGGCCGCCCCAAACCGCCCGATCCCAACGAACCGGGGCATCTGGCGGAAAGCGTCGCGGAATTGGGTCTGCGCTATGTCGTGGTGACCTCGGTCGACCGCGACGATCTGCGCGATGGCGGCGCCGGGCATTTCGCCGCGTGTATCCGCGCGATTCGCGCGCAGACGCCAACTACCCGCATCGAGATTCTGGTGCCGGATTTTCGCGGCCGCGTGGATGCCGCCCTGGACCTGCTGGCCGCCGAGCCGCCGGACGTGTTCAATCACAATCTGGAAACGGTTCCGCGTCTCTACCCGGCGGCACGGCCAGGCGCCGATTATCAGGTGTCGCTGGATTTACTGCGGCGCTTCAAGGCGCGACAGCCCTCCGTGCCGACCAAATCCGGTCTGATGCTGGGCTTGGGTGAGGAATTGGCCGAAGTCGAGCAGGTGATGGCCGACCTGCGCGCCCATGGTTGCGAGATGTTGACCCTAGGCCAGTATTTGCAACCCAGCGGCGACCACTTGCCGGTTGTTAGCTATCGAACACCCGAAGAATTCGAACGCCTTGCCGAAACCGCGCGGCACATGGGCTTCTCGGCAGTCGCCAGCGCGCCGCTGGTGCGCTCGTCCTATCATGCGGACCAGCAAGCGTCGGGATTGGTGAGCACCTAAGCTACGAGGATTCAAGATTCGCGGCGACCCGCATGAACACCGCCGGTTTTGGATTAAACGTCACCACCAGCGGACATCGCGCGCACGCCAGCGGTCCATTCTGATTCCACCAGCGGCAGTCGCCACGACGACCACAAGCCGGTAGGGGCTCGGTCGCCAAAGGGTGACCGATGAGGTTCGGCTGCAATTGAGCAATCGTCCGGGATGTCATGACAATGCGATGCGGCAAACGCCTAGACCTTAACGGTCCAAATCAATCCGACCATTGGGCACCGCCAGGCGTTCCGCGACCGACCGCGGCGGCAATTTCGCTTCGACGTACCGGCTAGCATTCATGGCGATGACCTCTAAACTTTGGCGAGCGACAAGAATCCGGCGGGTCTGCCAAACCGCAGACCGGGGCGGCGATCCCTACAGCCTCCGCCGGAGCCAACGGCTCATCGTCCGTGCTGATCTGTTTACCGTCAGCGAAAGGATAGGCCGCCGAACAGCTAGGCCGAAGAGCAAAATGTCGCACCTCGTCGGTAAAAAAGTACGCACCGACGGCTTCGCCGGACGACTATCGGGTCTAGGACTCGACCCTGTGAATACTGCCCTTGCCCTGGTCAAGTGCCAGAGCTAAGCTCTTGTAAACTTTTCGCAATTTTTAGGTAAGTCGTGCATGAAACTTCCCGCTCTGGCGTTGCTGGTCGGTCTTGGCGTCGCACTCTCGGCTTGCGCTCCCGATATCGTCATTCCGAAACCGGATCCGCCCCCACCCCCGCCACCCCCGACGCAGGTGAAATTTCGCGTGGAAGGCGCCGATGACTTGAACCTGGATGCGTCCCGCAGGGCGTCGCCATTGCTGGTCCGTATCTATCAATTGCGCTCCGACGCCAGCCTCAAAGGGGCGGATTTCTTCGGCGTGTTCAAGGACGACAAGACCGCGCTGGCGGCCGACTTGGTGCATAAGGAGGAGTTTTTCCTGAAGCCCGGCGAAACCAAGGAACTCGCGTTCGAACCGAAACCCGACACCCAACTCATGGCGGCATTCGCCGCGTTCCGCGACGTGGCCACCGCGAGTTGGCGAGCCGCAGCGCCGGTGGTCGCCCACAAGATCAACCCTTATGTCCTGAAGCTCTCGAAAAATCAGTTGGAACTGCAGGCGTTGCCGGCCGAAACACCACCGCCGCCCCCGGCTCCTCCACCCGAACCCAAGGCGGACGACAAGGACAAGGAAAAAGCCGAAGACGCGAAGAAGTGAACCGCATGTCACGGTCCGGAATTTGGCTGCGTTGCGGCCTGCCGCTAATCGCCTTGCTCGCCGCCTGCGCCGCGCCCGCTGAACGGGTGCAGGACGCTGCCGAGCGATATGGCTTCCAGCAATTCCAATTGTCCGGTGGCGGGTTTCAGTTGACCGCGTTTTTCAAACCGGGCCGCCCCGGCAATCGCAACGCGCTGCACATTTACCTGGAAGGCGACGGCAGCCCTTGGGAAACGCGATTCCGGGTCGCGGATGACCCGACGCCACGCCAGCCGGTCATGCTGCGGCTGATGCAGATGGATCCATCGCCCGCGCTGTACCTGGGCCGGCCCTGTTATTTCGGCCATGCCCGCGATCCGGGCTGCGCCCCCTTGCTCTGGACCCATCGCCGCTACGGACCCGAGGTGGTAGCCAGCCTGGCTGAGGCGGTCGGCCGCTTTTTGCGCGGACATGACTATCCTCGCGTGGCCTTGTTCGGCCATAGCGGTGGCGGCGCCCTGGCGGTGCTGCTGGCCAAGCGACTGCCGCAAACGGCGGTCGTTGTAACCTTGGCCGGCAACCTGGATATCGAGGCATGGGCCAAATTTCACGGCTACACGCCGTTGGATGGATCGCTAAACCCCGCGGAAGTATCGCCGGGACCGTTCGTTGAGTTCCATTTTCTCGGCGCCAAGGACCAAAATGTGCCGGCCGAGCTGTTCCGGCCGATAGTTCAACGCCGCGCCACGGCTCACACCGAGGTGCTGGCCAATGCCGACCATCATTGCTGTTGGGATAAAGCCTGGCCGAGCATCCTCAAGCGCATCGACGCGCCGGATTCCCTTGCGGGCAGCTTCGCTGCCAAGTCAGAGATTGTTCATCCATAAGAAGTGCGGTCCATTTTTCTGCCCGGAGTAAACGCGCCATGAACTCGTTTCGCAAAAAGTCGTCGGTTATCGCCGTCATTGCCATCCTCGCCGGCGGCTGCGCGCCACAGCCGGTCAGCCAGGAGGAAATGGCCCGCGCGGTTGAAGGCTATATCGAGGACGTTAACAAGCTATACGTCGTCGACTGCCTGCTTCCCGGCCAATTGCGCAAGCTGGGCTCGCAGATGACCTATCTCAGCGCCCGCCGTCCGATCCGCACGACGGCCGCGGACTGTGAAGTGCGCGGTGGCGAGTATGTTGCCTATGATCGCGCCAACTATGCGACCGCGCTGAACGTCTGGCTGCCCAAGGCCAAAGAGGGCGACGCGACGGCACAGATGTACGTCGGTCAGATTTACGAGAAGGGTCTCGGCCAGCCGCCCAACTACTCGGAAGCAGTGAAGTGGTATCGCAAGGCCGCGGATCAAGGCAACGCCCAGGCGCAGATCAATTTGGGCGCGCTGTATGAGAAAGGCATGGGCGTGCCCAAGGACCCAAGCGCGGCAAGCAACTGGTATCGCAAGGCATCCGGCCTGGATACCGAAGGCCTGCAATTCGCCGCGGCGCCGATGTCCGATGCCGAACGCGCCGAATTGACCAACCTGCGCGCGTCGGAAAAAGGCACCCGGGCCGAGGCAGAATCCCTGCGCAACGAGTTGAAGACGGCTGGCGGAGCCAGCCGCGAGGCGGAAGCCCTGCGCGAAAAGCTGCGCGCGGCCGAAGCCCGCGCCGCGGCCGCCGAGCGCCAAGCGAGCGAAAGTCAGGCCCAATCCACCGCCGCGCCCAAGCCCGACCAGGGCGCCGAACAAGCCGCCCGGCAGGCGGAAAAAGCCAGCCGCGAAGCCGAAAAGGCCAACCGGGAGGCCGAGCGCAATCGCGCCGAGGCGGACCGCCTACGCGACCAGCTGCGCGCCGCTGAGCAACGCGCCAACGCGGCCGAACAGCGCGCCGCCGTTTCCTCGGAGGACAGCGCCGAGATCCAGGCATTGCGTTCGGAACTGCGGGCCACCCAGAAAAAGCTCATCGACCAACAAACCGATCTGCGTCAGTCCCAGGACGAGATCGAAAAACTGCGTGACCAACTGGACCAGCAAAAGGCCGCTTCGCCCGCGGCCCAGAACGATCCCAAGCTGCGCGAACTTGAGGAAGCGCTGCACAAGAAGGAAGCGGCACTCAAGACGCAACAGGCCAAGATCAACGACATGGCCTCGGGTTTCGATAAGGAGCGCAAGAAGCTGAAGCAGGAGCTGAACTCGGCGCGCAAGACCACCGCTGCCTCGCCAACCGGCGGCGCCCAAAGTGACTCGTCCAAGGCTTTGTCCGGCCTGGAAAATGAACTGCACGCCAAGATGGACCAATATCGCAAGGGGTCCGAGTCGCTGACCGCGCTGCTGACCCAGCCGGGACAATCGCGCGCGCAGATCGATCAACGCAAGGCCGAACTGCAAGCCCAGGCCAAGGAAATCAGCGCGCTCAAGGAGAAGTACGAACGCGAATCGGCGAAGTCGCAGGAACGCAGCGCCATGCAGAAGGATCAGGTCGCTCAGGGTGGACCACGCATTGAAATTCTTGATCCGCAGGTCACGCTCACCCGCGGCGCGCGCACCATCAACCTCAGTCCGTCAGCCAAGGAGTTGGTCGGCAAGGTCCAGGAACCCGAACAATTGCTGTCGCTCATGGTCAATGGCAAGACCTTATCGCCTGACAGCGGCGGCACCTTTCGCTATCCGCTCAATGCCGGCAGTGATGCAACCAGCCTGAAAATCGTCGCCACCGACAAAAAGAAGCGCACCACCGACCTGGACCTGAGCGTCATCACGGCGGGCCGTTCAAGTAACGCGAGCCCAGCGCCGAGTGTTGCCGATATCGGCCATGCCGACAAACCCGGCGATCTGGCGCTCGGCAAGTTTTACGCGCTGATCATCGGCAATAACCAATACTCCGCCTACCCGGCGCTACAAACCGCCATCAATGACGCGCAGAGCATCGATACTGTCTTGCGCGAGCGCTATGGCTTCAGCACCAAGCTGCTGGTCAACGCCAATCGCCATCAGATCATGACGGCGTTGAACGAATTGCATAAAAGGCTCAAGCCAGAGGACAGCCTGCTGATTTATTACGCCGGTCATGGCGAAATCGACAAGGGCACCCAATCCGCGTACTGGCTACCCACCGACGCCGAGGTCGGCAATCCGGCCAATTGGATTTCCAGCCAGAGCATCACCGAATTTTTGAGCATCGTTCCGGCGCGCCATGTGATGGTGGTCGCCGACTCCTGCTATTCCGGCGCGTTGACCGGATCGGCCGTGGCGCGCTTGCCGGACGGGATGGATGAAAGCAAGCGCGCCAAGTGGCTGAAAGTCATGGCGAGCCGCAAGGCTAGAACCGTCTTGACCTCGGGCGGTGTCAGTCCGGTACTGGATCAGGGCGGCGGCGGCCATTCGGTATTCGCCAACGCGCTACTGGGTGTGCTGCGATCGAACCAGAAGATTCTTGAAGACTACGACATTTACCGCGCCGTCTCCGGCCAGGTCAAAACGACCGCGTCGAAAGCCGGCTTCCAGCAGGATCCTCAGTACGCACCGCTGCAACACGCCGGCCACGAAGGCAGCCCGTTCTTCTTCGTTCCGGAAAAGGTCTAGCGAGCCCACAGTCGGTCCGGCGGGGGTCACTCAGGCCGCCGCCGTCGACGGATCCTGATTCAAGGAAACGCGATTCCTGCCACCGTTTTTCGACGCATATAGCGCCAAGTCGGCGCGATGCAGCCAGGCTTCCGAAGACTCCCCGGGGAAGTGCGCAGCTACGCCCAGGGAGATGGTCACGCTGATCGACTCGGCACTGCGTGGCCGCCGAAAGCTGGCTCGGGCCATGGCGTTGCGTAGATTTTCGGCAAGCGCGCAGGCTTTCCCCGCCGCCGCATTGGGCAGCAGCACGGCGAACTCTTCCCCTCCCCAACGACCCACCGCGCCGAATTGCTTGGCACCATGAGCCAAGAGGTCACCCAGTGAACGAATCACCTGATCGCCGAACAGGTGACCATGATTGTCATTGATATGCTTGAAGTGATCGATGTCGACCAATATCAGGCTCAGAGGACGGTCTGGCTGCTCGCTCTGCTTGGTCAGTTCCTCTTCAAGTCGTTGATTGAATCCACGCCGATTCAGCAGCCCGGTCAGCGGATCGACCATCGCCGCGCCCACGGCTTCCATTAACGATTGACGTAGCGTTTCCACCTCCAGCGCCTGCCGTTGCAACTCCCGCTGCATTTCGGCGAACGACACCCGCATGTCAACGGTTTCACGCAACAGCGATTCGATAACTTGAGCAACGGCTAGGGGATCGGTATCGTCCTCAAGCTGCTGTTGGCACTCTTGGAGAAACTCGCTGTATTTGGCGGATGGCCCAGTGGAGTTATGCACCAGCCCGCTCAACTCATCCAAGAGGCGGCTAAATTTTTCCTGGATCGTTAAATTGACCGATTCGGCGCGGCCCAATACATGCAAGTGAAACAGATTCTTGACCAGTCCATCGTCAAGCTTGGCATGCTGCCCGAGAACCTGATCGACCGCGCGGCGCAGCGGCCGGTTGATTCCGCCCAGGCATTCGTACCAGACGGTATAGTTGATGGGCGTAAAGGCCGCGTCATGCTTGGCCATCTCCGCAATGGCCAAGCGCAAAATCTCAGCGCTGGCGTCGCGGCTTTCCGAATACCTCATACCGGGTTTTCCAAAAGCGGATGGTGAGTTACGTTCAACTCGAACGAAATAGTCGTCAAAGCGGTGGGTTATTGGTTTTCTACTACCGATGGTTCGGCAACGGCCTGCCTAGACAGTCAATTCGGCCATGGTTCTGCGAACCTCGCCGACAAATTCGCATGACCAGGATGAATAAATTCTAGTTGGGTTTTCGTTGTTGGCGGGCTTTACGGAACAATTAAGTTGCAGGGGATCGGATTTCAACGCATCGAATATACATATAAATCTATTTACTGGCTCAATCGTTATAGTCGAGAGAACGAAAACGAGTTAAGCGTATTAATATTAATATTTCGAATTGAACAGAAACCTGACCTAGCTTTTGTCATGCGCTATCAAATTATTCCGGTAACCCCCTTCCAGCAGAACTGCTCCATCGTCTGGTGCGAAGCAACCGGCGACGCAGCGGTTATCGACCCTGGCGGAGACTTGGACGACATCCTGGCCACAGTGCAAGGCCTGAAGGTTTCGCTGAAGAAAATACTGTTGACTCACGGACATCTCGACCACGTCGGCGCCACGGCGGAACTCGCCAAAAGCCTAAGCTTGCCAATTGAGGGACCGCATATCGACGACGGCTTCTGGCTGGCTGGGTTACCCGAGCAATGCAGTATGTTCGGATTCCCGCCGACCGAGTCGTTTAAACCGACTCGCTGGCTAAAGCATGGCGATGCGGTTTCGGTTGGACAGCAAACGCTTGAAGTCATGCATTGCCCTGGCCATACGCCCGGTCATGTCGTCTTTTTCGACCGGCACGCCCGGTTGGCGTGGGTTGGCGACGTGCTGTTCAAAGGCACCATCGGCCGCACCGACTTTCCGCGAGGGGACTTACGCACCTTGCTGAATTCAATCCGCAACGGGCTTTTCCCTTTGGGTGACGACGTGACGTTCATTCCGGGACACGGCCCCATCTCGGACTTCGGCTCGGAGCGACGCAACAATCCGTTCGTTGGTGACCACCGAGGCTGATTTCACGCCTAAATCATCGCCGAGGGCCAGCATGGTGTCAGATTTCTTTACACTTCAGCCTAGCAGGCCACAGCCCTGTACCCATGGAAGCCCATGTCGACCCACCGGCCTAGGGCGACGGCATTGGACGCTAAGGTTTTCCTATGAAAATCAGCTGGCTACAGCAGAATGACTAGACCGGAATCCGGCACAAACAGGCTTGGCCCAATTCATGCTGTATTGCATGCAGAGCAGCGATATTGAGGCGCATCAAGTGCTTCAGTATCCTGCTGGTAAGTAACAAACTACCCTTGAAATTTTGGAATCACAGGCAATGAACAACTTAAAGCTGACCTTTGCAGCCGTGGCGTTTCTGGTCTTGAGCAGCGGTACCGCGAACGCGGGCTGCGCGGGCCCCTTCAACACGCCGTTCGGGCCGATATCGCAACAGTGCACGGTTAGCGCCCCCGAGATCGACGCAACCGCTGGGCTGAATGCATTGGCCCTCCTGGCTGGCGGCGTGGTTTTGCTGCGCGAGCGTGCTAAGCGGTCCAAGCGTAACTGACGCCTCGCCGACGACTTCGACTAACGAATCTTGTGAACCAGCGATAACGGGCCGTCGAGTCTGACTAGACCAGCCCCAAGCTTGAATTGAGTGAGTGGATGCGGATGGTCGAACGCATCGTGCGGTCGAACGTCAATGCCGGAACGTCTGACGTTGGCCTCGATTCCGCTCAGCCGGTGAACCGCGAATTTTGGCGTCGTGTGCAGCATCCTGCTGAAATTGAGGTAGCCGCGACTTGAAAGCACTTGTCATGGGTGACGACTTTTTATTGATCCTCTTGTAGCCCACAAAGAAGAAATCCTCCCGCCGTGGAGGTTCAAAGCATTCGGTGTGGATTGTGCCAGGAGCCAAGACCGTCGGGATTTCCAGGCGCCCGCCCCCAATCCACACGGACCGCTCAGACACCACTGAAATGACGCTCACCGCGACACGGCGCGATTAACGCGCCGATCGCCCCCTCGAGATTGTCAAAATTTTTTACAGCTTCGATAAGATCAGCCTGGACTGCCGATCCGCTTTTTGACGCAATAGCTGATCGCCACTCCCGGACAAATACAAAAAACGCTGACTTTCAAAGTGTTAGCGACCACCAGAAGAAAACCACTAAATTCGACCAAGCGCCAAACAGCCAGTGGCAGTATTTTTGCTTCTTTGATCCGTTAGGATACGACTACTTAGCCCGACGCCCGTCATGTCGGAACAAGTTTGGCAGGAGCCGCCAATGAGTTTGAGCCAGATTGCATTGAACTCGTTGAGAGTCTCGCGACAACAAGTACTGTGGAGAACCTCATGAAAACCATCAGAACCTGGATCTTGGCCGCTGCGGCCCTGACCTTGGTGGGCGCTGGAAGCGCGTTCGCCGACCAATCCGACTCGGGAAAATTCGCTGACAAATCCGACTCGGGAAAAAAAGACAAACCGGTCAAAGCGCCGGAGATCGATGCTGTATCCGGCACTAGCGCTCTGGCGCTGCTTGCTGGTGGTGTCGTTCTGGTCCGCGAACGCTCGCGGGCAACGTCAAAAAAGTAGGTCGACATCTTGACTGATGCCCAATTCATATTCCCTGCCTAAGCAGACTTCTGCTTAGGCAGGGACTTTGTCGCCTCTGGATGTCATTCCGGATCATTAGCCGGCCTTGGGCACAGTCAAGATTTTTTACATTTTGGTGTTCCATCGGCAGCATTGCAGCTTCATCCTTGTGCCCCGGCACGCCGGTGGCGCGCTAGCTGGCTTGGCACCGATTTAAGAGCAAGAGCCATGAAGAAACGCTGGGGCGTACACGTCGCTAGCGTGGCCCACCGATTCACATCGCGCTCACGCTTTTTCGGCCCGCGGGCCAGCGAATTCATCGCCTACCACAAGCCCCACTGTCCAAACGCCAGCACCGCGACGGCGATAAGTGCGTTGGCGACTAGGTGTGCCATGACCGCATCCCCCAACTGACCGCGCCGATAGTAGGCCGCGGCAAATGCCAAACCAGCCAATGTGCCGGCCAACCAGCGGCCATGGACTAGGCCGAAGGCTAGCGACGAAATCGCAAAGGCGAGCGGCGTAAACTGAGCGGGGCCAACCGCGTCGAAGTCCTGCCGGCTCAGTTTGCGCAGCAGATAGCCGCGAAACGCGAATTCCTCGACCAAGGGAATGATGAGGACCGAGCCGATTACCCTAAAACTCAGCCAAACAGC
Organism: Ottelia alismoides; assembly: GCA_037367405.1. Classification (NCBI taxonomy): domain Eukaryota; kingdom Viridiplantae; phylum Streptophyta; class Magnoliopsida; order Alismatales; family Hydrocharitaceae; genus Ottelia; species Ottelia alismoides. Next base: position 105,252 of record JAZKJV010010747.1, read on the forward strand.
AGCAAGGGGTGACGAGAGATTTGCCACGCCCTTCGCCAATGGTGTTGCGGCGTGATCGACAGCCGGCTCCAATGCTAGCCAAAGCGCAAAAACCACAACGCCGGTGACCGGCCCTAGCCAGGACAATTTCCAACCCAAGCCCGCATAGGCATGGCGGTAATAGAACAGCAAGGGCGCCAGAACGATGACTTTGAGGGGATAGAGCCATTGGACATCCGACGAAAAAGCAGCGATAAGCATGGACGCCGCCATGAGCGCCAGAAATGGCACGAGCAGCGCCGAAGCCAAGTCGGGAACCCGTCTCGTCGATACCGAGGCTGCCGCTGCGATTCGGTTAAAGAACCGCGAGCGGCGCGACACGAATACGATGACGTAAGCCACCACCGAAAGGTTGATCCACCCCGCCTGAGAATGAAATCCGTCGACCGCCACGTCTCTGGACACGAAAGTCCCAATCAGAACCAGAACTGCGATTCGCGCAGCATTCGCGAGGTACATCGCCGCAATCCCAGCGGGCAGTAATATGAATATGTGAGGAAACCGAAGATCCCTTCTGAATAACCAAACATAAACGCCGAGAAATACCGAAACCAGTAGCATTCCCTCATAACCCGAGCAAAGGTAACCAACCTCTGCGATAAAATACGGTGTACCGATGATGAATTCATCCGGCCGGAAGATCACATCGGGATAAACCCAAACTAGTATGGTATGCACCAACCGCAGGGTAGGCTCGGCTAGCCAAGACCATACACCGTCTTTTATTACACCCGCTTTGCCCCCGTGAATCAAAAAGGCCCCTGCCGGTATGCCGATACATACGCCAATTACCCCGGCGCGCCACTCGGCGACCAGCAACTTCCGCCAAAATACCAGCGGAGCAAGTGCGAGTAGCCAACCGGTAATCAAACCAGCACCTAGCCCTACCCAAGCAAGGAAGAGAGCCGGTGAAAGCTCGCCCGATTCGGCGATTCGCGCCATGGCAAGCTTGGACACGACCAGGAAGCCACCAAAGGCCATAGCGTGCGAGGCAAGCGCCCAAGGCGCGCGATGCTGATCGGCGGCTTGACGAACCGCACTCGCGATTGTTTCCAGCCGGGGAGCGAGCACGATAGCGGTCACGATCAGGCCACCAAGGACTGCCCGCCAAATCTCGCGGGAATTGACCACCAACTCGGCAAGAATTCCGCCCGATTTGGATAACTGCGGCGCGTCAATCTGTCCAATCAAGGCGAAGAATTCTCCAGCCAAAAGCAACGGCAGAACGACCCAGCGGGCCAAGAGAACGGTATAGTTTGGCGATTCTGCTTGTGGAGTAGCCATTGGTGGGAAACCGTCATGCGAAGAAGCGAAGGTCGCGCCCGCTGAATTATAGGGACTGGGCCACGCTCCGACTCGACAATAATAATGTAATCAATGCCGCGAATTGCGCCGGTGCGACCCACCGCGCACAATGACGATCAAACTTAGGGAAGCTTAATTTATGTCACAAAAACGCCGGTTATTCAGTGTTTTCTTGTTAATTACCGCCGTGACGGTCTCGGGTTGCGCCACCACGCCGCAGCCCGTGTTTTACAGTAATGAGCACCTCCAATCGGTCGGAAAAGATGCGGCCGATCAGGCAACCATGGAGTGTCAGCGACAAGCTGAACAAGCCGGCGCGCAGAGCGGCGCGGGCGGTGCGGTAGCCGCGACCGCGGAGTCCACGGCGATTGGAGCCGCCGTTGGCGCGGCCAGCGGCGCGGTCGGTGGGGCGATCGTCGGCGCGGCGGGAACCGGATCGGCGATTGGAGCGGCCAGTGGCGCTGCCGCCGGCCTGCTTCGAGCCCTGTTGGGACTTTGGAATTCCCCCACCGATCCGGCGTATGTCGCCTACATGACTCGATGCCTACAGGATCGCGGCTTCGAAACCGTCGGCTGGGAATAACCCTGCGCCTATTCGCCCGCGGCGGCTTTAGGCAGCAGAAAACGCAAGGCTGTCCCACCCGCCATTGAGGATTCCGCCCAAATTTTGCCGCCGTGGGTTTCAATGATCTGTCGGCAGATCGACAGGCCCAAACCGGTGCCGCCCGCGCCGGACTTGGTCTTGCTGCTCTGAATGAACTTGTCGAAGATGGATTCCAGCTCATCGGCTGGTATGCCGACACCTTGGTCAATGACGGCGACTTCGAGCGCCGACGCCGCGCCTAGCGAATGATCGCCGACCGGCATGACCCCGTCAGCAAGTCGCAAACGGATAACGCCGCCGTCGGTACTGAACTTGATGGCATTGGATAACAGGTTGGTCATGACCTGACTGATCCGCATCGGGTCACAATCCAGGCTGGTTTCCGAGGCAACTTTTTGAATCTCGATGCTTAAGCCGTGCTCCGCGAGTTTGGCCTCCTGTTCGGCGACGCATCCTTCGATAATGTCCAGGAGGTCAACCCGCTGCAGGTGCGGCAGCATTTTGCCGGCTTCCAGCTTGGCCAGGTCCAGCAGGTCATTGAGCAAGATCAGCAGCCGCGAGCCGCTTTCACGAATTCGCTTGAAATACTGATTTAGCTTGGCCTCGACATCGGGGCCGCTGCGCTTTTTCATCCCCAATTCGGCAAAGCTCAGTATCGCGTGCAATGGCGTCCGCAATTCGTGCGACATATTGGCGAGAAACTCCGACTTCGCCTGGCTGGCGCTCTGAGCAAATTCGATGGCCACCTGGAGTTCTTCGGTACGGACGCGGACGGCCTCCTCCAGATCTTGATTATGACGCCGGACCGCGTCTTCCGCGCGCAGCCGACGAATGGCGCTGGCCACCAAGTCAGCCGCCGCATCGAGAAACGCCCGCTCCTCGTGATCCAGGCCATGCCCGTTCAAGGTGTACAGCACCATCATGCCAACCACCCGCCCGTCGATCCGAATCGCAATGGCGCTGTGATTGTCGGTTTCAAGCCCGGCCGGGATATTGGCCTCCACTGGCCATGCGCTAGGGTTTAGGTAGATCGGCAACAGGCCGTTTTCGGGCCGCAAAAGTCGCTCGACGGTCGCCGCGTCGAGTCCACGAACAACCGCCGGATACCAAATCGACGCCGCTTCGTCCCAACAGAGAATGGCCCCCTGATCCAGTAGACCAAGCTCCTTTTGCTGGAGCAAGGTTTCTAGGCTGGTGACCAGGAATTCACTCTCGGAAACGGAGTTAAGCGACTTGGCCAGCAGATCGCCCAGAATCGCCCGACGTCGGGCTTCCCGCAATGCGGCCTGGCGCGCCACTCGGTAGGCGGTCAGGTCGGTAAGCAAACCCTCGTGTCCAACGATCCGGCCCAAGTCATCGTAGTAGTAATGTGCATTGATAAGGACCTTCAGCTCGATCCCGGTCACGCTACGCACCGTCACTTCCCGCGCCACGACCCGACCGGATTTGGTTAGTTCATGCTCGAAGGCCTCGCGATCCTCGTCATCCAGACCGAGCACTTCAACCAGGCTGCAACCCCAAAACTGGTCGGGCGCGGCGCCACCCAGCAAGACCGCGCCGGATGGGCTCATCATGATCAAGAGACCTTGCGCGTCGGTCCGGTAATAGACCTCCTGCATGTTCTCCAGGATGTCCTTGTAAAGGTCACGGCTATCGTTCAGTTCGCGAAACAGTGTCTCCAATTGTCGCTGGCGCCGCTCCAGCTCAGCCGCCTGGGCCCGCAACTGGCGCTGCAGGGTCTTGTCGCGGGTAACATCGCGAAACAGACAAATCAATCGCCCAGAGTTTGGCGGTGCCTGGACCGACTCAGCCTCCGCATCACCCACCCAATCATCGGAAAACACCTCAATGGCGCCCGTCTCTGACTCACCGCTGAACATTTGCAAGATCAACGGCGAACCGTCGCGATGACAGGCATTGACGGGATCGTCGACGCTTTGCGAACGCAGGATTTCCGACAAATAGACGTAGACATTGCCGTCGTCCTGGGGCCGGCACGGGATGAGGTGGGGAATCGGGCAACCGAGTACTTCATATTCCTCATACCCGAAGGTGCGCTGCGCTTCACGATTGAAACTGGTGACGCATCCATCCGGGTTGAGGGCGATCATGCCGACTGCCGCGTTATGCAACAGCGCCTGCAGGCGCATCTGCTGGGCGATCAACTCGTAACCGACCTGGGTCAGCTCCTCGTTGCGCTGGCGATAACCATCCAGCTCGGCGCGAACCTCAACCAGTTCCTGGTCAACGCTTCGAGCCGGTGCTGACTTCAGCGAAGCGGATTCATTCACGTCGACCTCGCGGACCGCTGGCTAAAGTTTGACAATCACCTGAACTTCGTTGCCCGTGCCGCGGTAGTTGAGGGCATCGAAGCTTAAGGCCTTGGACAGGGCAATACCGCGGCCATGGTTATGACTGCCGCGCTCCGGGGAAAACTCCAGGTAAGGCGACCAATCAAAGCCATCCCCTTGGTCGGTGATGACGATTTCAATCGCGTCCTCCGCGCGACGGAACCGGACCTCGACGAATTTTTCCTGATTCTCCGCCAGCCCCAGACGCCGATGGACTTCCGCCTCCCAGGTTCCGGTCTCGTTAAGCGCGGTCTTATCCTGATAGCGAATGCCGAGATTGCCGTGCTCGACAGCATTGATGAACAACTCCGCCAGCCCCGTCACCACCCGACGCGGCTGCGGGCAGGTTTGCGCGAGCAGTCCGGCAAGGGCCCGCGCCTCGGTCAGGCTGCGAAAGCGGAAATGACCCTGCGCCATGAGCGACAGCGTCTGCGCGGTGCTGGACAGCTCGGCGCGCAATATCTGGTATTGAATACTGTCGCGGACGGCGGTCCGCACCACGGAGCGCAGCATGTCCTCGGAGTAGGGCTTGGCCAGGTAGTAGTAGGCGCCAGCGCGAATCCCCTCGACCACATCGTCCGGCGCGGCGCGGGCGGTCTGCAAGATCACCGGCAGCGCCTGCAAGTCCGGGTCGGCCTTGATCTTTTCCAGCACCTCGATGCCGCTCATGTGCGGCATCATGCGGTCGAGCAGAATCACGTCGTAGCTGGTGGGTTGCTCCACCAACATATTCCAGGCAATGGCGCCATCCGAAGCGGTGGCGATGTCATAGCCCTCGTCAACCAAGAACTCGACGATGATTTCGGTATTAAGCAGCTCGTCGTCGGCTACCAGAATCTTGGGGACTTTGGCATTCATTAGCGCTTAGACTGTCTAATAATTTGGAGCAACGATCTTCCCGTAGTTCACGGAACTCTCGAGTCAAGTATAGACTCGGTAAAAGTTTAGACGGACGTTCGGACCAAAAATCGGTCTAGGCGTTTCCGCCAAGCTTTCGTCAGTTCGAGTCGATCGCATTTTTCTTTCCGAACCTTCCCACTTGAGGTACGTCGATGAACGCTTCCGCGCCGATCGGGCCCTATTTGATCGATCGCCTGCAGGCTGCCGGCTTGACCCACATCTTTGGCGTGCCGGGTGATTACGTGCTGCGGTTTTACAAACTGCTGTCGGAAAGCCCCATTCGCATGGTGGGCACGACTCGCGAGGATACGGCGGCGTTCGCCGCCGACGGTTACGCGCGCTGTCGCGGCATCGGTGCCCTCGCGGTCACCTACGGGGTCGGCGCCTTAAATGTCGTCAACGCGGTCGCCGGCGCCTATGCCGAGTCGTCGCCGGTCGTGGTGATCAGCGGCGCGCCCGGAGTCCGGGAGCAGCAGGACGATCCCTTGATTCACCATCGATTCGGGCCTTTCGAGTTCCAACGTCAGATTTTTGAACGCATCACTTGCGCGTCGGCGGTCCTGGACGACCCCTACACCGCCTGCCGACAGATCGACCGGGCCCTGTCCGCGCTACGTGAACAAGGCAAGCCGGTTTACATCGAATTGCCGCGCGATCAGGTCGATGCCCTGGGTTTTCCGACCCCTCCCGAACCGGAACGCTTCGACCAAGCCGATTCAGCGGCCTTGAGGGAAGCAATTGAAGAAACTCGTGAACTGCTTGGGACCGGGGGACAGGCTCCGGTATTGCTAGCCGGCCAGGAAGTCCATCGGCGCGGCTTGCAGCAAACGCTTCGAACGCTGGTCGATCGGACCCATCTGCCGATCGCGGCGACACTCACCGGCAAGTCGGTCATGACCGAACGGCACCCGTGCTACTTGGGCATCTATGAGGGCGCGATGGGCTCAGCCCTGGCGCGCGCCCAGGTCGAAGCAGCCAACCCGCTGCTGATGCTGGGCGTGACCTTGAACGATGTTGATCTGGGGGTATACACGGCGCGCCTCGACCCGACGCGAATGATCCGGGCATCCGGCAACGAGGTCTTCATCCGGCACCATCGCTATCCGCGCATTTCGCTGCGCGACTTTGTTCAGGCGTTGACCGATGTCCTACCCGTGCTGCCTGAACCGGCGGCGATCGCCGAAATGGGCCCCAGCGCGCCGGATTTTCCCCGTCCGCAAACCCCCATTACCGTCGAGCGGCTGGTGGCCCGGCTAAACGCCGCGCTCGAACCCGGCATGACCGTGGTCAGTGACATTGGCGACTGCCTGTTCGGCGCAATCGACCTGCGCGTTGATGAGCGCAGCGAATTCATCGCCGCGGCTTTCTACACCTCCATGGGGTTCGCGGTTCCCGCCGCGTTGGGCGCCAAGGTCGCCCAGCCGGACCGGCGGACGATTGTCCTGGTGGGCGATGGGGCGTTCCAAATGACCGGCACCGAGTTGTCGACCATCGCCAGACTCGGCCATAACACCATCGTCGTGGTCTTCAACAATCGCGGCTACAACACCGAGCGGTTCATTCTCGACGGTCCGTTCAATGACATCGCCAACTGGCAATATGACCTGCTTGGGGCGGTTCTGGGACCGCTGCGCGGCTTCGAGGCCAGCACCGAGGAGACGTTTGAGTTGGCCTGGAACAGCGCGATGGCCGAGCGCTTCTGCCCCAGCTTGATCAACGTGCACCTGCAAGCGGGCGACGCCTCCGCCGCAGTGCGTCGACTCGGCGAGTCGCTAGGAAAATCGGTCTGAACCGCCCGACTCAGTGGTGATGGTGATGGTGATCGTTACCCTGCTCGTGGTTGTGGTGACCATGAACAGCGTGCAGCGCATCCAGTTTGCAAAACAGAGGGTTGGGATCACAACCCTCCGCCTCGGCCTGCAAGGTGCAGTGCCTGATGCCGTAACGCTCGCGGGCCAGCCCGACAATGCTGGCCTGAATCCGCGCCGCGCTCGTGAGCGGCATATCGTCGACGACGATATGCGCGCATAGCACCCTGACTTGCCTGGAAATGCTCCAAACATGCAGGTGGTGGACGCCGCGCACGCCATCGACCTGCAAGACATCGCGGACCAGACTGGTCATTTCGACATCCGCGGGGGCGCTTTCCATTAGGATATCGATGGTCTCGCGCAAGATCATCCAGGCGCTGCAAAGAATCAACACGCCGATCAACACGCTCGCCATCGGGTCCAGCCAGCGATAGCCGGTGAAGTAAATGCCGATGCCGGCCAGGATGGCGCCAAACGTCGAGAGCACATCACCCATCAGATGAAGAAACGCGCTGCGCATATTTAGATCGTGATGCGCACCGTGACTCACCAACCAAGCCGACAAGGCGTTGACGATCAGGGCGACCGCTCCCACCGCGATCATCAGATCGGGCGTGACCGGTTCCGGCGCGGCAAACCGGCGATACGCCTCGACGAAAATGCCACCGGAAATCACCACCAATGTGGTCGAATTGAGCAAAGCGACGAGTATGCCGCTACGGTGATAGCCGAAGGTCTTGCCGGCATGAGCGGGCTTGGCTTCCAGCCGCAAGGCGTACCAGCTCAAGCCCAATGCCAAGGCATCGGTCAAGTTGTGAGCCGCGTCGGTAAGCAGGGCCAAGCTGTTGGCAAGCCAGCCGGCAACGCCCTCGCCCACCACTAACCCAAGCGTCAGCAGCAGCGACAAAACCAGTCGGCCACGGGATTGCGAGCCGGCATGAGTATGCACGTGTCCGGTCAAATGGATGCCTGATCGATTTAAAGGAAATGCAACGAGCCGTGGGTCAGATGGGACCGCAGGCCGGCGCATCGACAAGCGTTTTCGCGATCGCGGAAGGCAGCGGCAAACTGACCGGACGAAAACCAGGCCGACGCAACGTCAAGCCTGGCCCATCGAGGCTTTCCCTGTGGTTTTGCCGCAATCGGACCCTGGCACCCGTTCTGGGCTAATAGTAGCAGAGCCGGTTTTCGCAATATCCCGGATCGTCGCCTCGCGCGCGGGATCTCGGCTCGGCCCACATTGCTTTACCACCGCGCCAACTCGGTACACGGGCCGATGGCCAATCATTTTTATGATGTTGTCGCTGCTCATTGCAGCCCTCTTCTCGTTTTTATTAACAGTCAAAATTTTGGACATGAAATATCGCTAAGTGTTTCACCGACGCCCCAGCGCGAAGCTCGTAGCACGTTTTGACAAGCCGGTTAAATTACCCCTAACCTAGCCTCCGATTGACTGCGCTGGCGTTGGCGCCCGCCTTGATCGTATCGCAAATGTCTCATTTTTGAGGAGAAAGATGCGACTGAATGCATCACTCAGTTTGCTGCCCCACGACCTTGTCCGCTTCGCCGAAACCACAGCGAATCTCCGAACCTCATGATCAAGCAGCCGGAAAACAGAACGCGAATGCCACTAGGTAAATGGGCCCTACGCGTCTGTGGATTCACCGCATGGGTGGTGCTGGCTTCCTGCGGCCGAGTTCATACCCATTCGTCGGACGGCAAGGAATTGAACATGAGCCAACCGGACTTCGGCCAGTATCTGGAAAGAGTCTTTCGCCACCATAATGCGGTGGTGGAGCGACGCATTAGGCAGACGACGCTGGGCGATGCTATCGACAGCGAGCGGGAGGAGTTGATCGAGGAGGCCGAGGAACACATGATGGACGTTTGCAGTCCACTGAATGAAATGGTGTCCGAGAAAAGCGCTGGTCGCGAAGCCGATCTGGAGACGCGAATGCAGCTGGCTGAAGCCGTGCCCGCCTGCGAAGCGGCGACACGTAATGTCGAGTCCTTGATGGCCCCCCATCACTAATTTGGGCCGACCGCCGCAGACCTAGGCAGTTTCCGCGGCCGAGTCGGCACCGATTCCCTTTTTTTCGCCGATTCCTCAAAAAAGGCCCACCGCGTGAGCGGTGGGGCGCAAAAAGAGAGGAAGAACGCCTAGATAGACTCCGGTGAATGGGCAGAGTTCAACATTGCCGATCATCGATGCTTGTCGTGCGCCTGGACCGCAACTCGGCTTGGGACAGGCAAGGGCTATTTCACCCGCATCCCCGGCTGCGCGCCTTCGTCGGGAATCAGCACGAATGGCCCGCCGCGCTCGTCGCTCGCGGCGAGCACCATGCCCTCGGACAAGCCAAACTTCATTTTGCGCGGCGCGAGATTGGCGACCATGACGGTCAGTCTGCCCTCCAACTGGGCCGGCTCATAAGCCGATTTGATACCGGCGAATACCGTCCGCGTCTCGCTGCCGATATCCAGCGTCAGCTTCAGCAGCTTGGCCGCCCCTTCGACGTGCTCGGCCTTGGCGATACGGGCGATACGCAGATCGATCTTGGCAAAATCGTCAATGGTGATCGTTTCGGCGACCGGCTCCACTGCAAAGGCTGAATCAGACCCAGCGGGTTGCACTTGCGGGGTCGGCTGAAGGCTGTGCCGGTTGGCTTCGACCAGGGCTTCGATTTGCTTGGCGTCGACGCGAGACATCAAGTGCTCGTAGGTTTGGATGGTGTGGTTCTCAAGCCACTTGATTGACTTCGAATTCTGCCAACGTAGCTGGTCAACTCGAAGAAACTGGCGGGCTTGCTCAGCCAAACGAGGTAATATTGGAGACAAGTAAATCGCAAGGATATAAAAGGCATTTAATGCCACCGAGCAAACGATGTGAACTCGGTCTTTATTTTTTTCAATGTCCTTTGCCAAGGACCATGGCGCTTGTTGCGCCAAATAACCATTACAATTATCGGCAAGCTCCATAATAAGCCTGATGGCCTGACTATACTGCCTTGCCTCATATTTTTCTGCAATCACTTCAGATCTGCCTATAATTGTCTCCAACATCGCAATTGACTTGAGTTGATGCTCTAGTTTGCCTATCTCGGACGGCGGCAAAATGTCAGATTTTTCTGCACTCGCGATCGCTTCGTCAATAACCCAATCGTCGCGTAAATCTGATGCTAACTTTCCGCCAAAATGCTTTAATATAAAACCAGAAGTCCTGCTGGCGATATTGATAAACTTTCCAACTAGATCCGAATTGACCCGCAGCACGAAGTCCTCAAGGTTGAGGTCGATATCCTCCATCGTGCCGTTTAGTTTGCAGGCGTAGTAATAGCGTAGCCATTCGGGATTCAATCCCTGCTGTAAATAGCTTTCCGCGGTAATAAACGTTCCGCGCGACTTCGACATTTTCTCGCCATTAACCGTCAGAAATCCATGCGCGAAAATCTGTGTCGGGGTGCGGAAATCGGAATGCTCCAGCATCGCCGGCCAGAACAAGGCATGGAAATACAAAATATCCTTGCCGATGAAGTGATACAGTTCGGTCGTGGGCGCCTGACCCTTGGGCGCTTGCCAATAGTCATCGAAATTCAAGCCCAAGCGTTGGCAGAGATTGCCGAAGCTCCCCATGTAACCAATTGGCGCATCCAGCCACACGTAGAAAAACTTGCCCGGGGCGTCGGGGATCTCGAAACCAAAATAGGGCGCGTCGCGGGAAATATCCCAATCGGATAATCCGCCGGAAAGCCACTCATCCATCTTATTGGCGGCTTCCGTCTGCAAATGCCCGGCGCGGGTCCAATCTTTCAAAAAACCCTCACAAGCACCGAGCTTGAAAAAGTAATGCACCGACTCCTTGCGTACCGGTTGCGCACCGGACACGGCTGAGAAGGGGTTAATCAAGTCGGTCGGCGAATAGCTCGCTCCGCAAACCTCGCAGGAATCGCCATACTGATCCTTGGCGTGGCATTTCGGACATTCCCCTTTAATATAGCGATCCGGCAAAAACATCGCCTTGACCGGATCATAATATTGTTCAATTGAGCGTGCCTCGATCAATCCGCGCTCTTTCAGGCGCAGATAAATCGTCTCCGCAAAACGGCGGGTTTCCTCCGAATGGGTTGAGTAATAATTGTCGAATTCGACCAAGAATCCGGCAAAATCCCGCTCATGTTCCCCCTTAACCCGCGCGATCAGTTCTTCGGGCTGAATACCCTCTTTCTCCGCGCGCAGCATGATCGGCGTGCCGTGCGTATCGTCGGCGCAGACATACCGAACGTCATGGCCGAGCATTTTCTGAAAGCGGACCCAAATATCAGTCTGAATGTATTCAACCAAATGTCCGAGATGAATCGGGCCGTTGGCATAGGGCAACGCGCTTGTGACGAGGATTTTTCTTGGCGTGGACATAAACAAACGATAAATGCAGAAAAATTGATTTTTGGAGGCAAATTATTCCATAACCCTGGCAACAGAACCCGTCGGCGGCTTGCTTCCGATTGTGTAGAATACCCAGCCAGCCCGCCGCATCGGAGTCCCTCATGACCCTCACTCAAGTCGCCGTTCAAGATTGCCTAAAGTCCTGGGTCGACCCCAACCTGGGCACGGACTTGGTCAGCGCTCGCATGGTGAAGAAGATCGAAGCCGAGGACGGCCGGGTCCATTTGCGCATTCTGATGGGTTATCCGGCGGTAAGCGACCATCCAGCGATGAAAGCCGCCTTGATTGAAAAAATCAAGGCGGAGACGCCTGCTCACGAGGTTCACGTCGACATCGAGACCGACATTGTCTCCCACGCCGTGCAAAAAAACCTGAAGCCCATGCCCGGCGTGAGAAACATCATCGCGGTGTCATCCGGAAAAGGTGGCGTCGGCAAATCGACCACCGCCGCCAACATCGCGCTGGCCCTTAGCGCCGAGGGCGCCAAGGTCGGCGTCCTCGACGCCGACATTTACGGGCCCAGCCAGCCGCTACTGTTAGGTGTCGAAGGTCGCCCGGACGTGGAGGACGGCAACAAGTTGGTGCCGATGACCGCCCACGGGCTGCAAGTCATGTCGATCGGCTTCCTGATCGACGAGGACACACCCATGGTCTGGCGCGGCCCCATGGTGACCGGCGCCTTGCAACAACTGCTACGCGACACCAAATGGCGCGACCTGGACTATCTGATCATCGACCTGCCGCCCGGCACGGGTGATATTCAACTGACCCTGTCGCAACAAATTCCGGTTTCCGGGGCGCTGATTGTCACCACACCGCAGGACATCGCCCTGCTCGATGCGCAAAAGGGCCTGAAAATGTTCGAAAAAGTCGGCGTCGCCGTGCTCGGCATCGTCGAAAACATGAGCATGCACGTCTGTTCCAATTGCGGTCACGCCGAACCCGTGTTCGGCAGCGGCGGCGGCGAACGCATGGCCGAAAAGTACGGGGTCGAATTGTTGGGCAGCCTGCCCCTCGACATCCACATCCGCGAACACGCCGACAGCGGCCGACCGACCGTGGTTGCCGACCCGCGCGGCCCAGCAGCCGAGATCTACCGATCCGTCGCCCGCAAACTGGCGGCGCGCCTGGCGCTGCGGGCCAAGGACTACAGCTCGCGCTTCCCGACCATTTCCGTGGTGAACGACTGACATGGGCGTCAAATCCGATGCGTGGATCCGCCAGATGGCGCAGGAACACGGCATGATCGAGCCGTTCGAGCCGTGCCAGGTGCGCGAGATCAACGGCGCTCGGGTAATTTCCTTCGGCACCTCAAGCTACGGGTACGACATTCGCTGCTCCAACGAATTTAAAATCTTCACCAACATCAATTCGGCGGTGGTCGACCCCAAGAATTTCGACGCCAACAGCTTTGTCGATGTGCGTCAGGACGTCTGCATCATTCCGCCCAACTCGTTCGCGCTGGCGCGCACGGTCGAGTATTTCCGCATTCCGCGCGATGTGCTGACCATCTGTCTTGGCAAAAGCACCTACGCCCGCTGCGGAATCATTGTTAACGTGACGCCGCTCGAACCGGAATGGGAGGGCCATGTGACCTTGGAGTTTTCCAATACCACACCGCTGCCGGCGCGGATCTATGCCAACGAGGGTGTCGCGCAAGTCATCTTCATTGGCGCCGACCAAGCCTGCGAGACCTCCTATCGCGACCGGGGCGGCAAGTATCAGGGACAAACCGGCGTCACGCTGCCCAAGACCTAGCGAATGCCGGCGCGATGAAAGACCCGGTCGATCACTACCTTTCGCCCTTTTGTGAGGATACCAAGCACCTCTGCCGCAACCTGAGCCTGATCCTGACCGCGCAGCGCGATCATCGGTCGCTGACCGACTGCGTCGGCACCTTCCTCACTAACTTGCGACTCTGCCAGACCGTCTCGATTTTCGAGCCGCTGTTTACCGAATCCGTTGAATCGGAGTCGCAGCGCCGCCTGAGTCGCGTCTACGCCGAACATAGCGAGCGCACCCTGCTCGCCGCCGAGGAACCCGGACTCGCGCAATGTCTCTCCAAAGGACTGCCGGTGGAACTCGCCGTTCCCCAAGGATTGCGCTACGTGCAACCGATATTGATCGGGTCGCGGATCAATCAACTGGTCATGCTCGACGGCTTCGATGCGAACCAGGAGAACCGCGAGTTCATCGCCGACCTGGCCGATTTGGTCGGCAACCTCAACGTGCTGCATCAGCGTAGCGAGCGCGATGGATTGACCAACCTGCTGAACCGTCAGGTTTTTGATCGCGAACTGAGCGCGCTGCTGGGCGAAATCACCCACCCAAACCGCAGGGACCGGGCCACCGGCGTCGGTCACTTTCTCGGCTTGGTCGATGTCGACCACTTCAAGCGCATCAACGACCAGCACGGTCACATTTATGGCGACGAAGTGTTGTTGAGCCTCGCGCAATTGATGCAGCGCAGCTTCCGGACCCGCGACAGGCTTTTCCGCTACGGTGGTGAAGAGTTCGCGATCCTGCTCAATGATTTGACCGAGCCGCAAGCCAATGGCGCTTTCGACCGACTGCGCCAGGCCGTCATGGCCAACCTGTTCCCGCAGATCGGCGGCGTGACGGTCAGCATCGGGTTCGTCCGGCTGGAACCCAGCCCGCCCAGCCGGCTGATCGAACGCGCCGATAAGGCCCTTTATTTCGCCAAGAATCACGGTCGCAATCGAGTCGAGAGCTACGCGTCCCTGCTCATCGCCGGACACCTCAGCGAACCGCCGGTCGCCTCCGATATTGAATTGTTCTAAAAAGTCGCTAAAAGCCAAGATGTCCAACATCGACTCCGCCACCTTGTTTGCCGAAGCCAGCCGCTATATCCCCGGCGGCGTCAATTCGCCGGTTCGCGCTTTTCGCGGCGTCGGCGGCACGCCGGTTTTTGTTGAGCGCGCCTCAGGGCCCTATTTCTGGTCCGCGGACGGCCGCCAATACATCGACTATGTCGGCTCCTGGGGCCCCATGGTTCTCGGGCATGCCCATCCCGAGGTTCTGCAAGCCGTGCATGCCGCCGTCGACCGCGGACTGAGCTACGGCGCGCCAACCGCCAGCGAAACCGAATTGGCAAAAAAGGTCTGCCAGCTCATGCCCGCCCTGGAGCAGGTCCGTTTCGTCAGCTCCGGCACCGAGGCCACCATGACCGCCGTCCGTCTCGCGCGGGGCTTCACCGGTCGGGACTTGATCGTCAAGTTCGAAGGCTGTTATCACGGCCATTCCGATTCCTTGCTGGTCAAGGCTGGCTCCGGCGCGCTGACCCTGGGTATTCCCAGCTCGCCCGGCGTGCCCGCGGCCCTGGCCGCGCACACGCTGACCTTGAACTACAACGACGTCGATCAAGTTCGCGACGTCTTGCAGTCGCGCGGCGAATCCATTGCCTGCGTCATCGTCGAGCCGGTGGCCGGCAATATGAACTGCGTCCCGCCACGCCCCGGTTTTCTCGACGCGCTGCGCGCCGGCTGCGACGCCGCCGGCAGCGTGCTGATCTTCGACGAAGTCATGACCGGCTTCCGCGTTGGCCTGGGTGGCGCGCAGGCGCGTTATGGCATCCGGCCGGACCTGACCACGCTCGGCAAGGTCATCGGCGGCGGCATGCCGGTCGGCGCCATCGGTGGCCGTCGCGACATCATGGAGAAGCTGGCACCGACCGGGCCGGTGTATCAGGCCGGCACCTTGTCCGGCAACCCGGTCGCCATGGCCGCTGGCCTCAAAACCCTGGAACTGATCGCCACGCCCGGCTTTTTTGACACGCTGAGCGCGGCGACCCAGCAACTCACCGACGGCTTGCGGGCGCGCGCCGAAAGGCACGGCATCCCATTCGCCACCAACTGCGTCGGCGGTATGTTCGGCCTGTTTTTCACCGCCACCGATCCAGTCGCCAGCTTCGCCGATGTCATGGGCTGCGACGTGGACCGCTTCAAGCGCTTCTTCCACGCCATGCTGGACGAAGGCGTGTACCTCGCACCGTCCGCCTATGAAGCCGGCTTCGTTTCGGCGGCTCACGATGCCGACATCATCGCCGCCACGCTGGATGCCGCCGACCGGGTATTTGCCCGCCTCTAGGCCAGCCGGCCAAACGCCCGCGGTCGCGGCCTCGCTTTCGGAGCGAAGGCATGTTTGTCACGACGCCGTCCCTGGACGCGAGCGGCTGGCCGATTTTCCTTATCGGTCTCCTAGCCTTGCTGCTAGGTTGCGTCCTCGGCTATTGGCTGCGCGGTCGCGCCGTCGCCGCCCTCGGCCACGACAATGAGCGGCTGCGTCACGAGCTGAACGAACGCCAGGCCGAGCTGGCCAGCCTGCAAACCCGCGTCGCGGTGGCCGAGGAACGGATCAGCCGGCTGCCGGCGCTGACCGAGGCCTTGGAATCCCGCGAACAGGAGTTGGACGATTTCCGCGAGGAATGCGCGGCTCTGCGCGCGCGGCTGGACAGCGAACGCCGTGGCAGCGAGGAAAAACTGGCCTTGCTGCAAAACGCCGAAGCCCAGATCTTCGCCCAGTTCGAGTCGCTCGCGCAGCGCATCCTCGACGAGAAAACCCAAAAGTTCACCGAACAAAACCGCGTCCAGTTGGACGGGGTGCTCACCCCATTCCGTGAACAGCTTGGCGACTTCCGCAAGAAGGTCGACGACATTCAACTGCACGATGCCAAGGATCGCGCCTCGTTGCGCCAGGAAATCGAGAATTTGCGCCAGCAGACGGCGCGGATCAATCAGGAGGCCATCAACCTGACCCGCGCCCTAAAGGGCGACAAAAAGCTTCAGGGGACCTGGGGCGAACTGCTGCTGGAGCGAATCCTTGAGCAGTCGGGATTGCGCAAAGGCCATGAATACGAAACCCAGGGCAGCTTTCGCGATGCGGAACAGCGGCTGCTGCGCCCCGATGTCGTCGTGCGCCTACCGGAAGGCAAGGATGTCGTGATCGACTCGAAAGTCTCGTTGCTGGCTTACGAGCGCTACTGCACGCTGGACGAGGGCCCCGAAAGGGAGGCTGCGCTGCGCGAACATGTCCAAGCGGTGCGCAACCACGTCAAGGGGCTGGCGCGAAAGGACTATTCCGGTCTCAAGGGACTGCGCTCACTGGACTTCATCCTGTTGTTCATGCCGATCGAGGCAGCCTTTGTGCTGGCCTTCCAAGCGGACGAACTCCTTTTCAACGACGCCTTCGAGCAGCATATCGTCATTGTCACCCCGACCACTTTGCTGGCGACCCTGCGGACCATTGAAAACATCTGGCGCTATGAACGCCGCAACGAAAACGCCAAGGCCATCGCCGACAAGGCCAGTTCGGTTTACGAAAAACTGCGTGGCTTCGTCGACGACCTGGAAAGGGTCGGTAGCCAACTCAGTGGCGCCAGCCGCGCCTACGAGGATGCCATGAACAAGTTGGCGCGCGGCAAGGGCAACTTAATTCGGCAAGCGGAGAGTTTTGTCGAACTGGGCGCCAAGGTCAGCAAGCGCCTACCGAAGAGCATATTGGAGCGGGCGGAGTTGGATGAATCCGGCCCGGCTCGAGGTTTGCCGGATACCGATGAACTCACCGATGATGATCACCCACGCTGAGCGCGAGCCAGTTGAATGGCGATCGCCGATCGGGGTTCTCACCATGGGTTAAATCATCGTCCCATCGACGCGAACCGTGCCTGGCGTCAGCGATAAGCCGCGGCAACTTTTGAGGAACCCCGATTTGAAGAACATCTGTGTATTCTGTGGATCGCAGCCCGGCGCGCGGTCGGATTATCGCGATGCCGCGGAAAGCCTGGGCCGACTGCTGGCCGAAAGACAACTCGGCCTCGTCTATGGCGGGGGCAATATCGGCCTCATGGGGATCGTCGCCGACAGTTGCCTGTCTGGAGGCGGCCAAGTAGTCGGCGTGATCCCAAAAGCCTTGGTTGGCCGAGAAGTCGCTGGCCGCTCGGTTGAGCATCCGGGACTGAGCCGGCTGGAGATTGTCGACTCCATGCATATCCGCAAGGCACGCATGGCCGAGTTGGCCGATGGGTTTATCGCGCTGCCGGGCGGCTTTGGAACCTTCGAGGAATTGTTCGAAATCCTGACATGGGCGCAACTCGGCTTTCATCACAAGCCCATTGGAATTCTGAACGTCGCCGGCTATTTCGACCCGTTGCTGACGCAATGCGACCAGGCAGTGTTCGAAGGCTTTCTGCGCTTGGAGAACCGCCAGTTGCTGCTGGCTGAAAACGAGGCTCGGGCGTTGTTGGCGGCGCTTATCGCCTTTCGGCCGGTTGCCGGGGAAGCCTGGATTCAGACGAAGCAGGATCTGTGAGCGCGCGGCGCCGATCGTTAACCCGCCCCCCCGATAACAACAGACCCCGCCGAAAGCACCGAGACGCGCGGTCAAACTGATCCGACCACGGTCGGCGGCGTGACCGCAGCCCCAGCGGGCCACCTCTCTTCTTGTCAAAATCGCTTACACCTCGCGAAAAAATCAAATAAATGATGATATAAATCAGGCATTTCCATGGTTGGCATTGGTATTGCTTAAGACGCATAGTCCGCCGCTGACGGCTCCCATGAATGCTTCATAACCCGTCCGGCCGACTCACTGAAATTGATTCTCGATCGGTTTTTAGCCAACCACCCTGGAGGGGGAAGCAATACATGCATCAACATACCTCACGCGCGCCAGCTGAGGTCCGAATCTCCCGGCACCTGGCGTTTTCGCTGCTCATCGCCGCCGGATTGAATGCCGCGTCGTCCCGTACCGCAACTGCCGGGGCCGTGATCTATGACAACGCCGATCCGGCCTTGCGTACCGTCGCGCTGGGCGTCAATGACCTAGGCCATTTGAATTACTCCGACACCAACGGCGTCACCGGGCTAGCCGCGCGCTTTCCGGATGGCAACTATTTTGACGCCATCTCGCCGGGTTGCCTATGCGAGGGCTGGGGCCTAGCGGTGACTCATAACGGTATCCGCGTATCCGGCTTCGCCAACGAAAGCACCGGCTTGGGCGGACTCACCGGCGGCACCTTCGGATCAACACTCACCACGGCAACATCGGTGGTCAGCTTGTCCGACGCGCCGGTACGCATCTCGCATTCCTACGGCGTTTCGCTGGCGCCCGGCGTGTTTCAGAGCAACATCACCATCACCAACCTGAGCGACACCGAGATCAACGATGTCGTCTACCGACGCGTCATGGACTGGGATGTGCCACCGACCGCGTTTAGCGAGTATGTGACTCACCAGGGCGTTGCGGCCAATCTCGAAGCTCGCGGCGGAAACGTCCGCTTCGCCAGCGACGACGGTTTCGCCAGCGCGGACCCGCGCAGCGGACAATCGAGCATCAACAGTTCATCGGTCAATGTTGACTTCACCGACCTTGGCCCGAACGATCATGGCTCACTGTTCGATTTTGCCTTCGGCAACCTGGCCGCGGGCGGATCGCGCAGCTTCAACATCTTTTACGGTGCCGCGCCTAACCAAGCTGCCGCCGACCGAGCGATCCAGATTTTGAAACCCAACCTTTGGTCTCTTGGCCAATCCACACTGGGTCTTTCTGGCGGCGGTGGCGGAGGAGGCTGCGAACCGGAATGCCCCAGCGTGGCGGCAGCGGTCGCGGAATTTCCGCCACCGATCATCGGCGGACCCACCGAGGCACCGACCGATGTCATTCCACCCGAAGCCGTTGGGCTGCCGTCTCCTAATAACGATGGTTTTACCTTCATCTTTGCCTTTGGCGGAGTCGGCGGCGCTGAGCCGGGCGCTTCGCCGGATAATCCGGTCCTGCCATTCGTGCCAGCCCCCGGCCAGTTCGCGTTTCCGGCGCCGACGCCGCGTCGCTGGTATGACCCGCCCTACGCCGAAGGTTTTGAGTACAGCCTGGGCGACGGTGAATTTTTGGCCGTGGCGATTCCCGAGGGATACGGCTCGCTGACCCTGCACGTCGGTAGCTTTACCGCCAAGCTGGACCCGCTGCGCGAGTACAACTTTCTCACCGACTTTGGCTTGGATGATGTGACCAGCTTCCGCATCCTGGGTATCGCGCCATACCTGGATATGGCAAGCCCAACCTTTGCCACCGCGTTTCCGACCTTCCTGGATTTTGTGACGAATGGCGAATTGCGCATGAAGGCTGTCGAAGTCGCAGCGGTGCCCGTTCCAGCGGCGTTACCTCTGCTCGCTAGCGGCCTAACCTTCATTGTTGGCTGGCGACGCCGCCGCGCCGCTCGCGCCTAGCTTGCGCCCAACCCACCGGCAGCCAGCCGGTGGGTTGGCTTGATCGTGCCGGTGACACGGTCGCTCGCGGCAGAACGATGCCGGGAGTGACCGTGGCGCGGCGCAATCGCCCTCTCTTGGCGCAATCTGCACCGTGATTTTGCGGCCCAACTAGATCGTTCAATGCATTCAGCGCCGGACGGTGACGTCTAAGTCATTGATATAATAGCGACTTACTCAGCACAAAGCATTGGCACACTTTGCGCTTATCTGAAGTTGACATAGCACACTCTCTCTTCGCGCGTCGCTGCTGACACGCGGAGTCAGGACAAAGGCGTCCTGCGGTGCGCGCGTAGCGCGTCCCGCACGGCGCCTTTTTTTTGTGCCTGAGAAGCAGCTAGCCTAGCGGTTGCCTGGCGAAAATCCGCCTAGCGATCGGCGTGACCACCACCGAGAAATTCGACCATGCGCGGAACACCATCCCTTCAATATCGAGAACCCCCTCGCCGCCAAGACCGTTCGTCAGCCAAGGCGGCTTTGCTGACCCTCTCGCTTTGCGCTACCGGAGACGTAGCGCTGGCCGAGGACACTCCACCGTTGGGACAAATCTCGCCCAACTTTCGGATTCTGGGCGAATTGCGCGGCCGCTGGGAAGCCTTCGACTTTTTCAAGCCAGCGCTGAATCCCGCTAGGGGCGTCATCGGCGACCAGAACGAGTACTCGTTCGGCGCCTTGCGCACCCGCTTGGGCATTGCCATGACCACGCCCTATGTCGATGGCTTGGTGCAAGGCGAATACACCGCGCTCTTCGGCTTGCCCGACAATGCCTTTGGTGGATTGCCGATCGGCCCGTTGGGTCTCGGCGGGGCGTATTACCGCGACAGCGGCGGTAGCCCGAACCCCGGCAACGTGCATCTCAAACAGGGCTATCTGAACTGGAAACTGGCCTCAGTGGGCCTACCGGGGGCCTTCCTCAAGGCCGGGCGATTTGAAGTTGCGGACGGACTGGAATACAAAACCGGCGACGCCAAGTTCGATGCACTCAAGACCACCCGCGTCTCGCAACGGCTGATTGGGCCATTCGACTTCACCCACGCGACGCGCAACTTCGACGGCTTCTCGCTGGTGTACGACCAGCCGGATTACAACGTCACGCTGACCGCCGTGCATCCGACCCAAGGCGGCTTCAACATCAAGGCTCAAGACCAGATCAGCCACATCGACCTGGCCTACGGCGCCTTGACGGCCAAGCGCGGCGCCGTGCTGCCGGGCACCGAGGCACGACTCTTTTATATCTATTACAGCGATGACCGAGCCGTTCAAGCCGTCGACAACCGGCCGCTGGCCAGCCGCCCGAAACTGAACAAGAGCGACCTAAGCCTCAACACCATCGGCGCGCACGTCCTGGGCGTCCAGCCCTGGGGTCCCGGCCAAGTGGATGAAATGGTTTGGGGCGCCTACCAGTTCGGCGACTGGACCAATTTGACCCAAAGCGCCTATGCGTTCTCCGTGGAAGGCGGCTACCAGTTGCCGGATGTGATGTTCAAACCCTGGCTGCGGCTCGGGTACTTCCAGAGTTCGGGCGACAGCAACGCGGCGGACGGCACCCACGGCAGCTTCTTCCAGATCATGCCGACGCTACGGATTTACGCCAAGTTCCCGTTCTTCAACTCGATGAACATTCAGGATGCGTTTGCGCAGTTCATGGTCGCGCCGACCGCCACGACCAAGCTAGGCGTCGACTTCCACCATCTCCAATTGACCGAATCGTCCGACCTGTTCTACGGTGGCGCCGGCGCTACCTCGCGGGTTGGCGCGCTCGGCTATTTCGGCCGCAACGCCCAGGGCAACAGCAATGTCGGGGAAATGGTCGATTTGAGCTTCACGCACAACATCACCAAGGAACTGTCCTGGAGCCTCTACTACGCCCACGCCTTCGGCGGCGATGTGACCGAAGCGGTCTATCAGAAGAAGGGCGACGCGGACTACGGGTTCCTGGAATTCAACCTGTCCTTGTAGATAACCGCTACCAAGAAGCGCTGCGCGCCGGCCGGTGGTCGATCAGGATTGTTTCGACCCAACCGGCCGCCCCGAGGAAACCTTGGGCGACGGCCCGGCGGTGAATTGCTCAGCGGCCATGGGCCGAATGTAGTCCACCGCTTCCTTGGCCGTGGCGTGCAGCCAGGCGTCGCGGTGCTCCGGCGGCACGATGACGATGGAGCGTTTTTCGTCGTCGGGGCCGTGGAACCTCCCCATCACCGGATGGCCGTCGGCATTGAGGGTCAGCAGCGAAAAGCTGTGCAGTCCATGGCCGGCCGGATCGCGCCAGAACTCCCAAATCGCCGCGGCGGTAAACGCCAGTTTGTCGCGGCGCTCGATCCGCCAACGCACCGCCTTGCCGCTGGCATAGTCCGGCTCGAAAAACCCCGCCATCGGCACCAAGGCAAACCGCCCGCGCTTCCATGCCTCGCGATAGCTCGGCTTGCTGGCGACCGTTTCCGAGCGAGCGTTGTAAGTCTGGCGCGAAATCTTGGTGTCCTTGGCCCAAAACGGCACCAGCCCAAACTGCGCCTCGCGCCATTCCGGCTCGTCGCCATCGGGCGGAATGATGCGAATTGGCGCGCGATAGCCGACGTAGCACTCCTCCTTGTAATCGAAAGTTGGCTCCGGCCAGCCCAGTTCGGCGCGAATGGCCCATGTCGGGGCGGGATAGTAGATGGCGCACATGGTTTTAGCCCTCGGGTGGGATGGCTATCTTATCGCTGACAGGAAGGCGATGCTGAGGACCGATCCAATCGGAGGACTGGTCGCGCGGTCAACACTGCGTTGCTGGACCGCCGAGGGGCACATCGGCACCGATCCCAACCGATCCAATGATCGCCCCGAAAAACCAGTCATGACCAAACGGTTTCGTCGTTCCGGCAGGAACTGCCGGAACCCAGGTTGCAGGGATGCCAACCGCCGCATCTTCCCTGGAACCTGGACCCCGGATCTCCTCGCCGGGGTGACGAGCGGAACTGGCGAGAAATGCAGCGGCGGGTAATCCGGCGCGGTCGGCGAGGCGGGCCGCGTGGTGGCACGGGCTTCCAGCCCGTGGGCTCGGGCCTGGAAGCCTCGGGCAAGATGCCCGAGCCACGGAAGCCAGACAGGTTCTAGGTTCGTCGTTGACGAGCGGAAATGGCGAGAAACGCAGCGGCGGGTAATCCGGGCCTTCGGCGAGGCGGGCTGCGTCGTGGCGCGGGCTTCCAGCCCGTGGGCTCGGGATTGGAAGCCTCGGGCAGGATGCCCGAGCCACGGACACCAAACAGGTTCTAGGTTCGTCGTTGACGAGCGGAAATGGCGAGAAATGCAGCGGCAGGTAATCCGGCGCGATCGGCGAGGCGGGCCGCGTCGTGGCACGGGCTTCCAGCCCGTGGGCTCGGGCCTGGAAGCCTCGGGCAGGATGCCCGAGCCACGGACACCAAACAGGTTCTAGGTTCGTCGTTGACGAGCGGAACTGGCGAGAAATGCAGCGGCAGGTAATCCGGCGCGATCGGCGAGGCGGGCCGCGTCGTGGCACGGGCTTCCAGCCCGTGGGCTCGGGCCTGGAAGCCTCGGGCAGGATGCCCGAGCCACGGACACCAAACAGGTTCTAGGTTCGACGTTGACGAGCGGAACTGGCGAGAAATGCAGCGGCAGGTAATCCCGCGCGATCGGCGAGGCGGGCCACGTCGTGGCACGGGCTTCCAGCCCGTGGGCTCGGGCCTGGAAGCCTCGGGCAGGATGCCCGAGCCACGAAAACCCAAGAGGTTCCGGTTTCGTCGTTCCGGCAGCGACTGCCGGAATCCGGGTTGCAGGGATGCCAACCGCCGCCCCTTCCCTGGAACCTGGACCCCGGCATTCCCTGCCGGGGTGACGAGCGGAATTGGCGAGAAATGCAGCGGCGGGTAGTCCGGCGCCATCGGCGAAGCCAGCCGCATCGTGGCACGGGCTTCCAGCCCGTGGGCTCGGGGTTGGCAGTCTCGGGCAAGATGCCCGAGCCACGGGAACCAAAGGGCTTCCGGTTTCGTCGTTCCGGCAGGGATTGCCGGAACCCAGGCTCCATGGACGGCAGCGTCGGTCGGAACACGCGAATACGCCGGTTTTCAGAGGGGTTTGAACTGGGAGGGAAATGCCTACCGTGAGCGGTTCGCGTCGCGTCAGGCATGCCTGCAATCTGGATTCCGGCACTCCCTGCCGGAATGACGGGGCATTTGGAAACGGTTTGCGGAAAGTCCGGGCGGGGGCCGCAAAAAAATCGCGCGACGGCCCTATGGGCCGTCGAAATACAAAAACAAAGGGTAAAAGGGCAAAGCCCAAAGGGTTACGCTAAAGTCCTGGCGAGACGAAAGCCGATGGCGTCGCCCCGGCCGTCCGGGTAGTTCCTGCTCCGGGTCGCGGACCGAACCCAATCCGGTCTGTTGAGCCACGAGCCGCCCCGCAACACGCGCGCATCCTCGCCTCCCAACCCCCAAGCGGAGCCATCGGACGGCGCGCCACGGTAGTTTTCGTGCCAACAATCCTCGACCCACTCCCAGACATTCCCCGCCGTATCGTAAAGACCGAACGCATTGGGCTGGAATGAGCCCACCGGCGAGGTCTGCAGCCCACCCCAGGGACTGCTGGAGCCACGACAATTGACGCGATTCTCTTCAAATTCATCCCCCCACCAGTAACGGGTCGTGGTCCCCGCGCGGGCGGCATATTCCCATTCGGCCTCACTGGGCAGCCGCCCGCCCGCCCATTCGGCAAAGTGACACGCATCAGGCCAGGAAACCCCAACCACAGGCTGACGGGCTTGGTTGAATTGCCGGTCGCCCCAATACTGGGGTTCCTTAACGTCGGGGTTATCCGCAAGAAAGCGGCCATATTCCTCATTGGTAACGGGATGGCGGCCCAGCCAGAACGAATCGATTTCGACTTCATGTTGTGGTCGTTCATCGTCGTCTGCGTCTGGATCGGATTCTGGCGAGCCCATCAGGAAGGTTCCGGCGGGGATTTTGACGAGTTCGACTTCGCCGCGCTGGCTCAATTGGGTTTCAAAGCCATTGATCCGCCAAGACATCCTGAACGGAACCTCGTCAACTCGCACAGGAAGACTGCTTTGGAGTTTTTCGATTTCGCTGCGCTCAATTTCGCTCGCTCGGGGCGCCAACATTCCTAAAGCGACCCACTGCATTCTACGATTCACTCGTTCTCTACCAGAGTCCGCCTTTACCCAATCGACTATGGGCTGAATCGATACCTCGCTGGACTCCTCCAGAATCAGCGCAAATAAGCCGTCACTCGGGTCGAAGTCCGGATTTTCGAGAACCAACCGCATAAACGGCTCAAATAACGATGGATTGCCCTGCGCCAGCAACAGCAAAATCACTTCCTGCCACCAGCTTTGGCCGTAATGCCCGGCCAGTGCACGCAGAACGGCGTCCTTATCGCCCTCGAAAGCCAAACGCCGCAACTCGCAAGCCGCAAGATATTCCTGAAAGCCCAGATGCATGAAGCCAAACTGATTACTGCTCCATCCGGTCAGTAAGCCGCTGTCGTCACGCACCGCACGGAGAAAATCCGCCGCGTCGCCGCCCCGCCATGGGCTGGCCTGCAAGGCCGCCGCGATGACCGGCGCCAGTTCGTCCGCCGACGCCCGCGTCCTGCCATCTTCACCATGTAGCCACAACGCCGCCGGCTGCAACACCCGCTTGCCGACGGCGGCGGGAATCGCCACCCGCAACTGCTTGGCCTCGCGCCAGCGTTCCAACAGAACCTCGATGCATTCCTCATAAAGCTGATGCCGTCCGCGCGGGAGCACGCCCCGATCGCGATGCACCAGACACAAATTGGTCAACAGCAACGGGTTCTGGGTCATCTCGGCCATGCGGCGAGAGCGATACTCCGGCGCGCGCAGCCGCTCGATCAGGTCGCCGGCACGCTGTTCGGCCGTCAACGCACCCTGCACCGAATCGACCGCCAAGCCCGTTTCCACCACTTGATACCAATTGGTAATGAACGCCTCCGACTGCTCGCCGGTCAGCAGCCGCAGGTGCAATTCCAAGAACTCCGGCCCAAGCCGCGCCTCGCCGGTATAACCGGCGAGACGGCAGGTCACGACCACCGTGCAAGTGGGTCGGTAGGTCGCGGCTTTGCCAATCCATTCCGCCACTTTCGCCCGCTGTTGCGGATCGCTGACTTCATCCAGGCCATCGAACAGCAGCAGAAGCCTACCGCGATCCAGCAGCTCGCGGCCAAAACCCACCGGCAAGGCCAAATGCGGATCGGCCAGGGCTTTCTCGATAAAGGCGTCCACTCCCTGGGTCAGGTCATCCAGATCGCGCAGCGGCAAGAACACCGGCAGTAGGTCGTCCGGCAAGCCCATCGCGCCCGGCCCTTCGCGCAAGCAGGCCAGCAGCAGCCGCTTGAGATGGGTGGTTTTGCCAGAACCCGGATCGCCGAGGATGACCAATCCCCGCCGCTTGCGCAGCGCCGCCTCGCGAAACGCGTCGATCAACGGAATGTCCCGCGAACCGTGCTCGCGCAGCTTCTCGGCCGCATCACTGGCATCGGCAAACCCGCAATCGCCCCCGCCGCGCAGATCGACCATGGCATGGAGGGGAACATAGAGTTCGGCCAGATCGATCGGCACTCGCAGCTTGGTTTTGAAACCGGCCAGCGGCAGGCTGGCGTGGAGGCTCAGCGCGGCGGCGCGGTAGCGGTCGAGATGGTTGGTGAAGGGTGGGCTGGCGGATTGCTTGTCTCCAGGCGAACTTTTGGGAACCTGGGCCATACCCGCGCTCAGCGCGGCGATCAATGCCGCTTCGTCCTTGAACTGGGCCGCGCGTAGCGTTTGATTGACCTCCTTATGAAAGCCTTGCACCAGCAAGTTTTTTTGCGAATCCCACAAGTCGCTTAGCGATAAATCGGGACAACCGACCCGTTGCAAGGCCAGTCTGGGTTTACCGGCGGCCCGGCGGAATTCCAACTGAGTGATGGACAGCCGTTCCGGATTGTCGGCCTCCGGGACAAATCCATAACGGTGGCCCAGGATCAGCACATAGATGTCGCAGTCATCGACGTCGGCCAAACAACTATCGCGAACCGATTCGCTATCCGGCAAATAACTATGGATCGGCTGATGACGCGCCTGGATCAGCCAGTCAATGACGGCCCGGCGCTCGACTTGCAAATCAAGAAAAGTGGACGACACGTAGACCTTTGCCATGTTGAAATCCCTTATCCCAGATCGTTTCGCATTTTCGGCCTAAAAGGTCGTCTGTTGGCGAAAAGCGCGGCTCGCCCAACACAATTTCGTTGTACGTTGGCATCGACGTCTCGCCGACAATTGCGGTGACACTACGCTAACGCCGCCCTGCATTGGCCTACCTACGCCCGTGATCGACTTGCAATCTCAACTGTAGATCAAACGACATGACCAAGAACATCGAAAACGCCATCCTCGAAAATCTACAGGTCTTACGCGCCGGCATCGACCGAGCACGCGACGGGCTACAGGATCTGAAAGCCCGAGTGGGCCAGGTCGAGGAACACTTGGCCGGAATCCGCCGGGACATGTCCATGCTGCACGCGGATATCGCCACTACTCACAAACGCTTGGACGGGCTGGAAAACCGCGTGGAGCGAATCGAAAGGCGTCTGGAACTGGTTAGCTGACGCTTTGCGGCTGACGGCCGTCCCACTCACCCCAACTTCCGCGTATCCAGCCAAATCACCTTGCCGGTATGCTTTTATGCGCCGCCCTACCGGACCTCATCGCTCTCGTCCACTGCCAATAAGTTAAGGATTTTTTCCGTTCGTGCTGAGCCTCGTCGAAGCATGAGCGGAAAATTCCGCCCGCTCGTAAAGTAAGCCGTTCACCCTTCGACTAAGCTCAGGGCGAACGGGTTGCTTTGCTTAACTTAGGCTTACTTTGCTTAACTTGATGGCAGTGATCGCTCTCGTCGGGGACGAAACGACAGCCGCCGATTCGCCCGTCAGTCTGAGTTTCGCCGCCACCGTTCCGAATTGGGTCGGCTAGCTGCCCTAGCGTCCGACGGGAGTGGGGCGAGCGCATTTTCAGCTTATTCATCCTGCCCTCATGTGTCGGAAGAGTCCGGGCTCTTCAGTTCGGCAAACTTGGCGGCCATCGTCGGGTTGCCCCGGGTCAGCTTTTTGATGGTCACATCCTGCGCCTTGTCGTTGGCCAGCCGTAGGTTGCGGTCGGCGCCCAGCAAGGCATCCTTGGTTTTTTGCAGGTGGTCTATCGACTTGTCGATTTCATCGATGGCCGTTTGAAAACGCCGTGAAGCCAAATCGTAGTTTTTGCCAAAGGCATCCTTGAAGCTTTCCAACTGGTTTTCAAAGTTGGTGATGTCGATGTTCTGCGACTTCACCAAGGCCAGCTCGGTCTTGTACTTGAGCGAGTTCAGCGCGGCATTGCGTAGCAACGTGATGATTGGGAGGAAGAACTGCGGCCTGACGACATACATCTTCGGATAACGGTGCGACACGTCGATGATGCCGGTGTTGTACAACTCGCTGTCGGGTTCCAGCAGTGACACCAGCACGGCATATTCGCAGCCCTTTTCGCTACGGTCCTTGTCCAGTTCCTTGAAAAAGTCTTCGTTCTTTTTCTTGGTGGCGGTGGTGTCGCTTTCGTTCTTCATCTCGAACATGATCGAGACGATTTCGGTGCCCGCCTCGTCCGCGTCCTTGAAGATGAAGTCGCCCTTGCTGCCGCCGCTGGCATCGTTGTCCTTCTCGAAATAGGCTCGTGGGAAGGCGGTGGCGCGGATGCGGTTGAACTCGATTTCGCAGTGCTGCTCCAGGGTTTCGCCCACCATCTTGGTGGAAAGCTTCGCCTTGAGGTCTTTCAGGCGTTCAATCGCCTCGTCGCGGTCCTTGAGCTGCGTCTCGTATTTGTCCTTGAGCGCTGTCTCGGCCAGTTGCTTTTCGAGCGCGGCCCGATCAAGGCCGTTCTTCAGTTCGTCGCGCTCCTTTTCAACCGCGCCTAGCGCTTCGGCGAGCGCGAGCTTTTGCGCGACTTCACCTGCATTGAGCTTGGCCTTCAGTTCCTGGATTTCCGAATCCTTGGCGGCGGCCGCTTTCTGTAACTCATTCAGGAGTTTCGCTTCGGCGAGTTGAGCGGCGGTTTCCTTTTCCTGCTTGAGTTTCTCCAGCGCGCTCGCGAGCGAATCGCGATCCTTTTGGACGGCGCTCAGCGCCTCGCTGACGGCGAGCTTTTGAGCAACCTCGCCGGCATCGAGCCTGGCCTTCAGTTCCTGGATTTCCGAATCCTTGGCGGCCGCCGCTTTCTGTAACTCGTTCAAGAGTTTCGCTTCGGCGAGTTGAGCGGCGGTTTCCTTTTCCTGCTTGATCTTCTCCAGCGCGCTGGCGAGCGAATCGCGGTCCTTTTCGACGCCGCTCAGTGCCTCGCTGACGGCGAGCTTTTGGGCAACTTCACTGGCATCGAGCCTGGCCTTCAGTTCCTGGATTTCCGCGTCCTTGACCGACGCGGCCTGCTGCAATTCGCTGGCGACCTTGGCTTGAGCCAGTTCGACCGCGTTGCGCTTGTCTTGCTCAGCCAGTTCGAGCCGCTCGTGCAATTGCTTCTCGAATTCGCTGTCCCGCACTTGCTTCAGGATGTCGGCATAGCCGGCCTCGTCAATCTTGAACGCCTTGTTGCAATGGGGACAGATAATTTCATGCATGGGCTTTTTTCCGACAGTTCGTGGTGGATCGACGCGCCATGGTCATGGTCTCGACAACTCGTGGAGGTTCACTTTGGCGTTGGTGTGACGCGGCGCTCACTTCGCCCCCAACTCCAGCGCGGTCGGCACGCCCTCCTTGTCGGCGCTGACTTTTTTCGCTTCGCCAGCGACAGCTCGGGCGGTGTTGAAGCCGGGTCGGGCGGCGAGGATTTTGGTGACCGTATCGGTGCGTCGCTGGGCGAGCGCGTCGATTTCCGCTTGTGGCAGCGGTTGCGCGTCAACCAGCTTTTTGAACAGGAATTCGTAGAAGTCGGAATCCGGACTGGCGCGGCCCAAGGCGGCCATGGGGCCAATGCGCTGCGGCTTGCGGGCTTGAGCTTGCTCGAACTCGGTCGCCGCTTGATCGCCACCGTTCGGGCCGATTTGCAGCGTGACCGTCTCTTCCAGCACTTTCTGGGTATCCGCGTTGGTGAACGCCAGCGGACCAGGGTCATCATCCGGTCCAACGGTGGACCCTAACTCGCGGGCGATAGTTTGGCGGACGCGCAGCTCGCGCAGGGCGAGGCCGTCGACGTCCGGATCGAAACCGGCATGCACGGTAACCTTCACGCCGGCCTTGGACCCTAGGGTTTCGGCAAGCTTGATCAGCTTTTCCTGCTCGGGCGATGGAATCCGGTAATTACCCGGCTCAAATAGCAGGGCCGCGCCGCCTTTGTCCGGATCGCCGAATACCGATCCCAACGCGCGAAACGGCGCGGTCACCGCGCGGGTGATCAAACTGCCCAAGGTCCGCCAGATCAGCTTGCCGACCGCGAACTCCGGATTGTTGACGTCGCCCTCGGCTTCCAGTTCGGCGTCGATCTTGCCCTCGCTGTCGGTGAGCAGGGCTACCGCCAAATCGAGCGGCAGTTGCGTGGCGCCGGGACTTTCCACGCTTTCGCCCAAGGTGAACTCCTTCAACACCATGCGATTGGCGCTTTTCAGCTTGCCATCCTGCACCTGATAGGCGAGGTCCAGGTCCAGCTTACCGGACTGGATGCGCCGACCGGCGAAGGTGGCGCTGTAGGGGGACAGGGAATTCATCGCCACATTGCGGAACAACGCCTTGACGTTGCTGTAGGTCTTGATTTGCAACGGGCTGAGCGAGCCATCGACTTTCAGCGAGCCGTAGTCGTCGATGTTCCCCTCCAGCTTAAGGGTGGTGCGATCCTTGGGGGACGAGGATATGTCGGTAATGCCGCCGCGAAAATCGCGAATATGGGTTTCGAATGGAATGACCAGGCTGGCGTCGGAATAGTCCAGCAAGCCCCGCTCCAAGCGGACTCGCTCGATGTTGAAGGGGAAATCACCGCTGCTCTTTTCGGCTGACTTTGGTGGCTTGGGTGGGTCGATCTTGGCGGCGACCTTGATCGGCTTCGCCACGCCTGTTGCATTCGTCTGGGCCAGCGGCGCGGCTTCCGGCGTCGGCTTGGCGCCGGGTTGAGCGAATATCGCGGCGATATTGGTGGACTTGTCGGCGTAAACCTTGACGGTCGCGCCCGGCTCGACGAATACCACTTCCTTGACGCGGGCGCGATTGGGATTGAGGCCGAAGTCGATGTTGTTCAGTGCCAGCGCCTTCCAGGACAGGAAGCGAATCTTGGTCGAGGCATCGTCGAGCAGCAAATTGCCGAGGCCAGCCATGCCGGTCGCCTTGATAACCGGACCTTTTTCGTTGGCCAGATAACTGACCTTCAGGTCACCGGAGACATCGGCGCTGAGCAGGTTCAAGCGGGCAAAGCGGCTGACGACCGCCTGTAGGGCCTTCAGATCGACCCGGTCGATTTTGACCGCCGCGTCGGCCCGCGAGCCGTCGGGCACGGCGCTGCCGATGGCGCTAAGCGTCCCGCCCTGGCGCAGCTTGATTTTGGCGTTGAAATCCAAGGGCACGCTGAGGTCGCTGCCCAAGCGCTTGAGGATAATGGTGATGTCATCAGCGTCGTAAGCCACCGCCGGCGAGAACGTCTTATCGGTATAGCCGAGCTTGAAGCCCTCCAAGGCAAGTTCGTCCAAGGTGGCTTGAAACGGCCGCGATTGTTCGGCCGCTTCGTCGGACGACTGGCTCTCGGGCGCGGAAACCATGCCCGGCTTGGCGGCGAAGACCTCGGCAAGCGGCAGCCGGCCATCGGCCTCGCGCAACACCTGGGTCGTGCCACCCTTGAGCGTGACCTTGCCGATTTTCAACTGGTTGGCGGCCAGATCAAAGCCGCCGCGCTCGATCCGTAATCCACCCAGTTCGAGCCAGGTTTGCTTGGTTTCCGGCGAGTCGAGCACGATTGCGCCGGTGCGCGCGTCCAGGTCGTCGATCTTGACCAAGGTCGCCGATCCGCCGGCATCCACGGCGGCTTTGAAAGCCAGGCCAAAACCGGCGATGTTGACCGCGTAGGGCTTAGCGCGGCTGGCGTCGGCGTAGCGAACAGTCAGGTCGTCGAGCTTGAAGCCGCCGATATTGACTTTCCAACCACCGGTCGCCGCCTGGGCGGCAGCTGGCTCATCCGGGAGCGGCTTCGGCTTGGTCCGCGCCGGGTGCTTTCCGCTTGGCGTGGCCTTGGTATTCCCCTTGGCCTTGGGTTTCTCCTTGGCGACAGCCGGCTTGGCCTTGGCCTGAGCGCGCTCCGCCTTGGGCCGCGGCTCGGGCGCTGGCGCAGTCTGTTGTGTGGTCGGCGAACTGGGTGCGCTCAGGGTCGACCAATTGATCACGCCCTTCGCGTCCATCTCGGCCAGCACCGCGCCCTTGGTCAGGCTGACAGCCGGAATCTCGATGGTCTTGGCGCCTAGATCGAAACGCAGGTCGCTCACCGCCAGCTTGTCCAGCACCAACAGCGGCGCGGGCGCGTCGGGCTGGGCGAGCTTCAACGCATCGAGGTTGACGGCCAACTTGTCCAGACTCAGCTCCACCGAGTCGGTGTTCCGCGCAAATCGGTAATGTCCGGAAAGGCCTAGCCGCCCCGCCGGTTCGTTGAGCCGGAACATTGATTTGACGTACTTCCACGGCACGCTCAACGGCAGTTCGGCCAGCTTGAGATCGCCCTCCGATGCCAGCGGCGCCAAGCCAAGACTGCCTTCCCAATCGACTTTGCCGCCATCGCTGAGTGTCGCCGCCAGTTTGTATTTGCCCTGCTGGTCGGGAACGGTGGAGAAATCGTGAAGTTCGAGATTGATGGGTTTCAAGCCCTCCTGGACCGCGCGCGCCTCGTCGGCGTAATCGACCGCGCCGTCGACAATGGCGAACTGCCGGACCATGACCAGCGTCGGCGCGCCTTCCGGTTCCGGTGGCTGTGGGTCCTCGGACTTGGGCAAGTCGTCAACCAGCTTCATCCAGTTGAGCTTGCCGTCCTTATCGGCCACGACATTGACGGAAGGCGATTCCAGCCGCAACTCTGTCAGGGTGATGGGGCCACGCAGGGAACTGCTGATATCCAGGTCCAGATGCAGCTTCTTGAACCCGACCAGCCCCCGCCCGTCTGCTTCCTTCAACGCCAGGTCGTCGATTTCCAGGCGGAGATCAACCGGATTGAAGCGCAGGGCACCGATTGTGCCTTGCCGCTTCAAATACTTGGCGGTCAGCTCGGGCGCGTAGCGTTTGGCCGCCCACGGCAAGCCGTAATAGCCCAACAACAGGTAGAGGCCAACGACGCTGACCGACAGGCAAACGATGACGATGGAGGCAATTTTCAGGATTCGGAGCGTTCGCCGCATGCTGGCTCCCCGTGTGGTGGTTGGCGAATGTCATGGGCGGAGACCGTCCGCGCGGCTACTTTAGCTCAGGAACCAAGTCGCGGGCGAGGTTGTCCAGCGCGAGGCTGGCGGCGGCGGCCCATGCCGCCATATCGCTGCCGGCCACCGGCGCGGCGCGGCGCACGCGACCGTGACGAATCGGCCCCTGATCGCGGTGTTTTATGGTCCAGAGCGCCTCGATCACCGCCTGATCGCCCGGACCCAGGTCAAATCGGGTGATGTCGAGCAGCAGCCGAACATCCTCATCCTGCGCGGCAGACTGGGTGTAATCGGCAACCACCGCCGCGCTCAACAAGGCCCGTAGCCGGGCGACCAGCGCGGCGGTCAGTTCGTCCTTGAGCGGCGCCTGCCAGCGGTGCCCGTCGAGCACGTCCACCGACTGCTGGCCCTGGCTACGCACCATGGGCGCTTGATCCAGGGCTGCCGGAACGGTGACCGGCCCGACCGAAATCACCCGCGCGGGTCCGGTCGAAACCGGCCCGGTTGGCGCCGAGCGTTCCGGCATCAAGGTGTAATAGCGAGTCGGCGGACTGCCGCCGCACGCGGCCAAGCCCAACAGGGCGAGCATCGCCAAGGTAAGGCGGATCATTTGGCTTTCTCCTTGCCAAGCAACAGGGCTTGCGGATGGCGCTCCAGAAAGTCCGCCAGCAACCGCAGCGACTGCGCGGCCCGGCCGACTTCCTTCAAGGTATCGCGCGCTTCGCGCTGCAAGGGCGCGTCGGCGGACAAGGTCTTTTGCGCCGCCGTGAGCGTGCGGCTAGCTTCGCTGAGCGTCCGGTTGGCCTCGCCGAGCGTGGTTTTGATCTCTGGCCTGACGTCCTGATTCAGGCCGCTGACCAGCTTCTCGGTGCTCTTCAAAGTGGCGTCCAACGAGCTGACGGCCGCCCGGACTTCGGTGATCAATTGCTCAACCGGCAGCTGGTCGAGTCGCTTCATGACCCGCTCGGCGCTCTCGCTCCACGACTGCAACGCCCCCGGTTTGGTCGGAAACTCCGGGCGCTCCTCGCTCCAGTCGATGGCGGCGCGCGGCGTGTCGCGGAAGAAGTCCAACGCAACATATAGCTGGCCGGAGATCAGACTGCTGGTGCGCAACTGGGCGCGCAGGCCTTGGTCGATCATCTGTTGCAAGCGTTGGCGCAAGGTGGCGTTGACGGTGTTTTCATTGTCCGGATTCATGTCGGGATCGATGCCGCCCCAGGCGATGTCGGCTTCGACGGCGATGCGGAACTTGGATTCCTTCGGGTCCCATTCGCCGTGAATGGCGGTCACTTCGCCAGCCGGTAGGCCGAGAAAATCCACCGGCGCGCCGACCGTCAGGCCGCGCATCGACTCCTTGAAGTGCAGAATGAACGGTCGGCGCCGGGGTTGTGGGCGGGCCAGCGCGGTCTGCTGGTTGGGGAACAGCCAGAACTCGTGATTCTCCTGCGCCATCTCGCTTTCGCCGACACCCTCGGGAGTGCCAAAGGCGATACCGCCGATGGCGATGCTGATCAACGATTCGGTATCCAGCCGGACGCCAGAAGCGCTGACGGTCAGATCGACGCCGCTGGCGTGCCAGAAGTGCGTGTTCTTGGTGACGAACTGGTCGTAGGGCGCGCCGACGAAAACTTGCAGGGTTACGCTTCGGCCGTCGGGATTCATGTCGAAGCCCAGCACCTGACCGGCCGGAATATGCCGGTAATAGATGGGCGTTCCGACGTCCAGGGAACCCATGCTGTCGCTTTTCAGCACATAGCGCTGGCCCTTTTTGTCGTAAGTCAGAATGGGCGGCGTGTCGAGGCCGACAAAATCGCGCACCTGTTTTTGTCCCTGACCGACATCCATGCCGATGAAGGCACCCGACAGCAGCGTGCCAAGGCCGGAAATGCTGCCCGCCACCACGCGCGGCCGAACCACCCAAAAGCGCGTGTCGTCGACCAGCCAGGCATCGGTGCCGGCGCGCAGTTCGGCGGTGACGATGACCTGCTTGCGATCGCCGCTCAGCGCGACATCGGTGACCTTGCCGACTTCGACATCACGGTATTTGATGACGGTCTTGCCGGGCTCCAAGCCGTCGCCGGACTTGAAAATCAACGCCACCGTCGGCCCCTGCTCGGAATAGGTCTTCCAGGCCAGCCAGAGTCCAATGAGCGCCGCCACCAGCGGCACCACCCAAACCACGGAAAATCGGAAGCGGCCATTCGGCGCGACCACCACCGGGGCAATTTCCGGCGCTGCCGGCGGCTTGGCCGGGCCGTCGGTGTCATGGCTCACGATTCGGCTCCTTTAGGACATCCCAGATCAGGCGCGGATCAAAGCTTAACGCCGCCAGCATGGTCAATACCACGACCGCGCCAAACGCCAGCGCGCCGGGGCCGGCCTCGACCAGCGCGACCGGTTTGGTGTTGACCAGCGCCACCAGCACGGTCACGACGAAAATATCCACCATTGACCAGCGGCCGACGAACTCGGTCAGGCGATAAAGCTTGGTTCGCTCCAGGGCGCCACGCTGCCAGCGAAACTGCACCGAAACCAGCAGCAGCACCAGTGAAAACAGTTTTAGCAACGGCACGACGATGCTGGCAACGAAAACCACCAGCGCCAACGGCCAGGAACCGCTTTTCCAAAGGAAAATCACGCCGCTGAGAATGGTGTCGACCTGACTTTTGAGAACCGAGGACGAGTGCATGATCGGCAAGGTGTTGGCGGGAATGTAAAGGATCGCCGCGGCGATCACCAGCGCCCAACTGCGCGACAGGCTGTCCGGCTTGCGCCGGGTTTGGCTGGCGCCGCAACGGGAACAGTGGGCATGCGCAATATCAGGTTCCATCGCCGCCAACTGGCCGCAGCTCGGGCAGCGCCACAGGTCGGCGATCGCGCCGCGCCGGATGGCGTGGTGGGGCTCGCGGCCAAGCCGCTCCCAGATTTCCTCCTCATCCAGCGACGCGCCCACCGCCGCCATGACCAGCATGAACGCTGCCAGCAACCAGAGCGACCAACCCATTTCGAGATGCGCCAGATGCGCCAGCTTGACGATGGCGACCAGCACGCCGACCAGAAACACCTCGATCATGCCCCACGGCTGGAGGGTTTCGACCACGCGGAACACCGGGTTTTGCCAGGGAACGCGCAAGCCCAGTCGTAATGGCAGCAGCACATAAATCAGCCCCAGAGTCTCCAGCAGCGGTACGGCGATGGTGGTGAACGCCACTAGCGCGGCCATCGGCTCGCGGCCTTCGGCGCGCAATTGCAGCACCGCCGACCACAGCGTCGCTTGGGTTTCGCGGCCTTGAAGAGTGAGACTCAGAAACGGAAAGCAATTGGCGAGAACCAACAGGATCAGGCCGGTCACCGCCAAGGCCAGGGTTCGGTCGACGGTATCGCCCAACCCATGATAGAGCGACGCGCCGCAGCGCCGGCAGCGCGCGGAATAGCCCAGCGGCACGGGCTGACGGCGCTGCGCCAGATCGCAATCGTGACAGAGACAGAGCTGATCGAGATCCTCAACGCTTGAGGGCAAAGACATCGCCGGCCAGGAATCCACGAATCGGGAACTCAGCCGGAAGCGTACTGCTTTTTTTCGCCAATGGCGATTTTCGCGGCGCGAACATCAGCGCTTGATTTAGGTTGGATCGCGCCTCCCAGAGCGAGGGCCGGGGAAAGGCGAGTCGTTGAACCGCTGAACGAGACGGCGCGCCGATGGCGGTTCTATAGCCCTTCGCTCTCGAACAGCACCACCTTGTCCGCGATCATTTGCACCGAGATGGACTTGGGCGACTGGCCCCAATTGCAATTCTTGGCGCCCATCAGCGAATCGCAGCGCGCGGGTTCGCCCAGCAGTTGCACGACTTCGTCATAGCTCATCCCGGCCTTCAGTTTGTCGTAATTTTCCTTGGTCACCTTCTCGCAGCCCGAGAGTCCAAGTAGCAGCAGTCCCGCCGCGATGGTCCGCAATGGACGGCACCCGAGTGTGAGTCGATTCATGTCAAATTCCCGCTAGCTTTTGGTTTCAACCAGGTTTTGATTTTGGCGAAAACTTGCGCCTTTGTCTTCTTGGCCAATTGATAAACCGCCGTCTGCACCAACCGTTCATGGGCCCAACGCAACCAGCGCGTAACCGTGGCATAGACCCAATGAATCGCGGCGAAACTCAGCAGTTGCGGCTTGGTCAACGTAAAGACCCGCGCAATCATCAGCGTCCCCAGCAGCTTGGCGACCAGTTCCAAGAGCAGTGCCTGAAGCAACAAGCCATGCGCCAGCAGCCAAAGCGCGGCGATATTGATCGGGGTGACAATCAAGACGGGAATGGAGAAGGCCAGCAAGGCCATCGTGGGGTTGGTCTGGCTCAGCCATGCCTCGAAACGGGCCAGGCCGAGCAGCCGGGCAAGCCAGCCGCCGAGAGCGGTCAGCGCATCCCACAGCCATTCCTCGATGATCAGGACGATGGCAAAAACCGAGAGCAGAAAGGTTTTCATGGCAGCAACAACATCGCGTCTGGGTGGATACGCCAACAAACCGCTGGCGCCATTCGTTCAGGGTCGCAAGCGGCGCCTATCGAAACACCGCTGTTCATCATGCCGCGCGATCATAACAGCACGGGGATAACCCTTAAGGCGCGGTAGACTTACCCGGTCCGATTCCGCGGCTGGCAATCGTGGGTCCGTCACTTAGCGAAGCATTCTCAGTATGGCAAAAACCGCGCGCGCAGAATTTTCGGCTCAACTCCAATCCGTCATCGCGGCGATCGAACGCCAGTCCGGTGTCGAAATCGTGGTCATGGTGCGCGAACGTTCCGGCCACTACCTCGACGGCGCCCTGCTGGGCGGTCTCTTGGTCAGTCTCCTGACGTTATGCTTTTTCCGCTTTGCCCCGTTTCATTTCGCGGAAGATGACGTCTTCATCGGTACCGTATTGAGTTTTGTCGGCTCGCTGGCGCTGATTGTCGCGATCAAACCGTTGTGGCGGCGTCTGATTGGACGGCAGCGGATGGCAAGAAACGTGGAGGTCCTGGCTCGGGCCTTGTTCCAGAAGGGCGGGATCCACCATACCCAGGCGAAAACCGGCTTGCTCATTTTGGTTTCGCGATTTGAAAACGGCGTCTATATCGTCCCGGATCGAGGTGTCGAGAGGGCCCTACCGCCCGGCGAGTGGGTACGCCAGCAAAATCGGCTACAGCGGATCTTCCACGCCCGCGATCCGATGACGGCACTCATCAAGGAACTGGAGCTATTGGCGGACATTTTTTTCCGATTTGTGCCGCCCGCAAAGCGTGATACCAACGAACTCCCCGATTTGATGGAAATCGATCTATGACCCGACATTCCGCTGCTTTCGTGCTGGGGCGCCGGGCGCTGGGCGTCGTGCTGGGCCTGGTCGTGTGGATGGCTTTTCCAAGCGTCAGCGAAGCCCGATTCGGTGGTGGACATTCCTACAGTTCCGGTTCGAGCCATTCCAGTTCCAGCCGTTCCGGTTCTAGTCAATTTGGCTCTGGCGGCTCCCGTTCGTCCGGTGGCATCCACTTCGGTGGTGGGTCCTCCTCCTACAACGGCTCGTCGGATCTGGATGGCGGCTCGATCGCGGGACTGGTCTTTGTCATCCTGATCATCGTCGTCTTTGTGATCGCCATCAATTACTTCGCGACGACATCCATCAGCAACCCGAGCCGGCCACCCTTCAGCGTACCGGCGATGCGCGACGCCAAGAGGCAATTCCACGAAGCGCTGGCCGAATTGGCTCGTGGCGACCCGAATTTTTCGAAAGTCCTGTTTTTCGATTTCGCCTGCCTGCTATTCCATAAGTATTATTCACTATTGGGTACCCCTGAATTAAAGGTTCTGGACCCGTTTTTTGCGACCTCGTTTGTGGATCAGGGCAACAGAAACATCGGCGAGGAGCGTCAACAGGTTAGCGAGATTGTCATCGGTCAGCGGAATCTGGCCAATGTTCTGGGCGATGAGTCCAGCGATATTCTGGTCGTCAACTTCGACGCCAACTTTACCGTGACCTATCGGACCAACGGCGAAAAGGTCCGTTATTGGACGCTGGAACGCTGGGTATTTGGGCGGCGCAAGGGGGTTGTCTCTTTGCCACCCAGCCGAATGCGAGCGCTCACCTGTCCAGCCTGCGGCGCGCCGGCAAACTTTACCGACACCGGATTATGCCCCTACTGCAATACGGTCATTACCTCTGGCGATTTTCAATGGGAAATCCGCAAAGTTGCCGTATTATCGCGTGAGGTTGTCGATGAACAACCCCACGAGGCCGGAACAATCGAAGTCGGCACCGATAGGCGAACCCTTTATCAAGCGGACCTGGACGAGGCCAAAAGAACATTCGCCTGGACGAATGATTTAGACAACTGGGATGAGTATTTCGAGCGCTTCTGCGCGACTATCGCGAAGCCCTATTTTCAGGCCTTGTACTCCGCATGGAGTCGCGGTGAATTGATACCGGTGAGACACTTGCTTTCCGATCGTCTATTCGAAGCCAATCAGTATTGGATGCACGATTACGCCCGTCGAAAACTGAGGAATATCTTGGCCGATCTGAATGTCGAAAAAATCAAGATCGCCGCCATCGAACAAGATGCCTTTTACGATGCCCTTACTGTTCGAATTTTCGCGTCATGCCTGGACTATACGGTTAATGACGCGGGAAAAGTCGTGGCCGGCTCGAAAAAGACGACTCGCCGGTATAGCGAGTATTGGACCTTCATCCGCGTGAAAGGCAAGGAAGCCGCCGATCGCTACGATTTAAAATCCTGCCCCGCTTGCGGCGCGCCGGCGAACAAGATTGCGCAGGCCGGCACCTGCGGATACTGCAACGCAAAACTGACCGAGGGGGATTTTTCCTGGGTTTTAACAGCCATCGCCCAAGACGAGGTTTATGAGGGGGTTTGAGTACGCGCCCGTTGAGGCTTGATCGTATCGTCCGAAGCGCCAAAATGACGGGCATTGTCGCGGCGACGCCCGCCATGGCTTTCACCAGCCGCAGATAGACTTGCCCCTGCGCCACCGGCCCGCTTTTTGAGACGATGTTAACCACCCTGGCCATTGGCAACTACCGCTCGATCAACCATCTGGTCTTGCCGCTGGGGCGACTCAACGTCATCAGCGGCGCCAACGGCAGCGGCAAATCCAACCTTTACCGCGCCCTGCGGCTGCTTGCGGAAACCGCTCGCGGTGGAGTCATCGGCGCTCTGGCGCGCGAGGGCGGACTGGCATCGTGTTTCTGGGCGGGTCCGGAAAAGATTACGCGGGACATGCGGCGCGGCGAGGTTCCGATTCAAGGCGGCCCGCGCAAGGGAAGCGTTCGTTTGCGGCTTGGATTTACCGGCGAGGATTTCGGTTACGCCATCAGCTTGGGTCTGCCACAACCATCGCGCTCGGCCTTTGCCCGCGACCCTGAGATCAAACGCGAGTGTATCTGGAGCGGCCCGGTACTTCGACCGGCGTCGCTGCTGGTTGACCGCGATGGGCCGATGGTCCGGGTACGTCAAAAGCGGAGTTGGGAGGTGATTGCGCAACACATTCCCAACTTCGAGAGCCTGTTCGGTTACGCCGGTGATTTGCGGTCAACTCCCGAAGCATTTCAGGTGCGAGAACTGATCCGCGGCTGGCGCTTCTACGATCAGTTTCGCACCGACAGCGACGGACCGGCGCGCGTGCCGCAACTGGCGACGCGCACGCCGGTGCTGAGCCACGACGGCCGCGACTTGGCGGCCGCACTACAGACGATCCGGGAAATTGGCGATTCCGAGGCGCTGGACGCCGCGATCAGTGACGCCTTTCCAGGCGCCGAGTTGGTCGTCGATTGCCAATCGAGCGGGACATTTTCGCTTGGACTGCGTCAGGAAGGGCTGCTGCGGACGCTATCGGGTGCCGAATTATCCGATGGAACCCTGCGCTATCTGTTCCTCACGGCCGCGCTGCTCACGCCGCGCCCGCCATCATTGATGGTCTTGAATGAGCCCGAAACGAGTCTGCATCCCGACTTGTTACCTGCCCTGAGCCGGCTCATCGGCGCTGCGTCTCGACGCACACAGGTTTGGGTGGTTTCGCATTCCAACCGACTGATCACCGCGTTGGAGTCAGAGCCGGACTGCCACTCGATGGTGTTGGAAAAAACGCTGGGACAGACAGCGATCCTAGGCCAACTGCCACTGGACGAGCCACCGTGGCATTGGCCAGATTAGAGGCGCGCGCGGCAGCCGCTGGGCTATCGCGCGGCGGAAGTAGGCCTAGAGGGCCTTACTTTTTTCAGCTTCGTCGTTCAGGACCTTGGTCAACTGGGCAGCGGGGACATAGCCGGGAAGGATGTTGCCGCCTTCGGTCACGATCATCGGCGTACCGGACGCGCCCATCGCTGTGCCCAGCGCCATGTGCTGGTCGACTGGGTTCTTGCACACCTTGTGCTCGACGTTCTCCCCTTTTTTGGACTTCGTCAACGCCTCGTTGCGATCCTTGGCGCACCACACCGAAACAGCCTTGAAGTAGGAATCGGAGCCTTCGCCCGCGCGCGGGAAGAACAGGTATCGGACTTCAATCCCTTCCTTAAGGTACTGTTCCATCTCGGAATGCAACTTGCGACAGTAGCCACAATCGATGTCGGTGAACACATAGACGGTGTGCTTGGTCTGCTTGGGCTTGAAGACGATCATATTGTCCAAGCCGACCTTCTTGAGCGCGCCCTGGCGAGCCACCGCCATCTTGTTCTCGGTCAGGTCCTCACGCTTCTGGACATCGATCAGCGAGCCTTGAATCAAGTAGTGTCCATCCTCGGAAACATAAACGATCTTGGGCCCGACCATGACTTCGTACAAGCCGGGAATGACCGATGGTTCGACTGAATCCGGTTTGATGCTGGGCAGGGCTTTGGCAATGGCGGCCGTAACCGACGCCTTGGTCGCC
The DNA here is from genome assembly GCA_037367405.1 of Ottelia alismoides. Taxonomy (NCBI): domain Eukaryota; kingdom Viridiplantae; phylum Streptophyta; class Magnoliopsida; order Alismatales; family Hydrocharitaceae; genus Ottelia; species Ottelia alismoides. The sequence goes on from JAZKJV010010747.1 coordinate 147,305, forward strand.
TTTTCGTCGGCGACGCTGGCGGAAACCCAAACCGCCAATAGAATCAGAAACCATTTTTTCATTTGTTTGCCTCGTACAGTCACTCGCGATCAGTTGAAAAGACGCCCGAAATCCATGAAGAGCGCGAGGCCCATCAGGCACAACAACAAAAACATGCCAACATGCTGAAACGCCGCCTGGACCTGGGTTGACAAGGGCTTACCCTGGATAGCCTCGGCCAGGTAGAACAGCAAGTGCCCACCGTCCAGCACCGGAACCGGCAACAAATTCAAGACGGCCAAGCTGACGCTCACGATCGCCAGGAACCTAAGGAAGGGATTCAGTCCGATGCTGGCTGACTGCCCGGCAAACTGAGCGATGCTGATCGGACCGCTGAGGTTTTCTATCGCGGCGCGACCGACCAGCATGCGCCCCATCATCTTCAGGGTCAGCGCCGAGTAATCCCAAGTCTTGATCGTCGCTGCCAGCAATGCCGGTCCGGGTTCCAGCTGGTAGGTCACTTGCATGGACTTCAGCAAGTCCTCCGGAACCTCGGGGCCGGCGCCAATCCGCCCGACCTTGGCGTCACCGTTGGCGACCGAGGCCGGGGTAATCTCCATCGTGACGTCCTGACCTTTGCGGTCGACGATCAGTAAGAGCTTTCGCGCCGGTTTGGCGCGCACCACGTCAACCATCTGCTGCCAGGTTTTCATCGGCTGACCTTCAATCGAGACAACCCGATCACCCGCTTGCAAACCGGCCGTTTCGGCAGGGCTGCCGGGTTCGATCCGGCCAATGACGGGATCGATGGTGGGCTCCCATGGCTTGAAGCCCAAAACATTCTGCAATTGTTCTGGTTGCGCGGAGACTTCGGCGGGCACACTCAGAACCCTCACCACTTCCTCGCCAGCTTCGCTCCTCACGGCCACGACAATAGGCTCTTCGTCGACCGCCTTTTCCAGAATGGCGCCGACCGCCGAACCCCAGGTCGGGGTCTTTTCACCGTCAATGCTTAGCAGTTCTTCGCCTTTCTGAAAGCCAGCCTTGGCTGCCAAGGTTCCTGGATCGACCGGTCCGAGCAACGGCTTTAAGCCGGGCTCGCCAAGCATGAACACCATCCAGAACAGCAGAATCGCCAGAATAAAATTGAACAAGGGGCCGGCGAACACCACGGCGGCACGCGCCCACAAGGGCTGGCGGTTGAAGGCATAGGGCAAATCGGCGGCATCAACCGGAGCCTCTCGCTCGTCGACCATGCGCACATACCCGCCCAACGGCAAGGCACAGACCGTGAACTCGGTGCTGTCCGGACTTTTCTGATAGCGCCAAAGCGGTGTACCGAACCCAACCGAAAAACGCAGCACCTTGATGCCCAGGCGACGGGCTACCCAAAAATGGCCAAACTCGTGAAAAGTCACGAGAATCGCGAGGGCGAGCAGAAAGTAGAATAAGGTGTGGAGGATAGAAAACATGTATCGGCTGACGCCTAATGCTTAATCGACCGGTCGATCCAGTTCCGCGCGGCCGACCGTGCGGATTGGTCCGCTTGCAGTACATCGTCGAAGCTCTCCAACTTCAAGTTGGCCACCGTGTCCATGGTGGCGCGGATGCACTCGGCAATTGCCGTGAACGCGATGCGCCGTTCAAGGAACGAAGCCACGGCGACTTCGTTGGCTGCATTAAGGATAGCCGGCATTGCATCACCCGCGCGAACCGCTTCATACGCCAGAGCCAATCCCGGAAATCGTTCGAGTTCCGGCGCCTCGAACTCCAATTGTCTGACCGCCAGTAGATCCAGGGGTTCCGCGCCTGACTCGAAACGCGCTGGCCAGGCCAGGGCGTGGGCAATCGGTATACGCATGTCGGGATTGCCAAGCTGGGCCAACATGGTACCGTCAAGGTAATCCACCAGCGAGTGGATGACACTTTGCCGATGAATCACGACTCGCACCTGATCCGGACTGACGTTGAACAGCAGGCAGGCTTCGATAACCTCCAGGCCCTTGTTCATCATGGTGGCGGAGTCGACGGAGATTTTCCGGCCCATGACCCAGTTGGGGTGCGCAACCGCCTGCTCCGGCGTAACGTCTCGCAATTGCCCCACTGGCGTGCGCAGAAATGGCCCGCCCGACGCGGTCAGCAAAATCCGGCGGACTTCGCGAGCCGTCCGTCCCGCCTGATAGCCGGCGGGCATGCACTGAAAGATAGCGTTGTGCTCACTGTCGATGGGCAGCAGGTTAGCGCCTGACTCAGCGACGGCTTTCATGAACAAGGGTCCGGACATCACCAGCGCCTCCTTGTTGGCCAGAAAAATGGTCTTCCCGGCCCTTGCCGCCGCTAGCGTGGGCGGCAGCCCCGCCGCCCCGACGATAGCCGCCATGACGCCGTCGACCTCCGGCAGGGTGGCAACCTCTTCCAGGGCGGTTGGGCCCGACAAAACCGTGGTGGCCGTGCATCCGGCATCGCGCAGCAGGGTCTGCAGGGTCGCCGCGTGTGCTCCGTCGCTAATCGCGGCGTAAGCCGGATGAAACTTAAGGCATTGCTCCAGCAGTCGGTCGACATTGCCATTGGCGGTCAATGCAACGACCCGATACAAGTCTGGATGGCGCGCAACGACATCGAGCGTGCTAACGCCAATTGAGCCGGTCGACCCCAGAACGCATAAGCCCTTCATGGCTGACCCGCTGGCGCTGGAGCCGATTCGTGGTCCGTGGGGTTCCCGACGGCTGGCGGCGACTCGGGTTCCGCTTCCCCAGCCTCACCCTCGACCTCCAGGCCTTGCTCGGACTCCATCACCTGGGGCGGAATCTGCACGGGTTGATAATTGGCCGCGCCAACCTCAACGAAGATCCCCATCAACAACGACCCGACGTAGAACACCGAACCCGCCGAAAGCATGCTGTCGATGCGATCCAGCATGCCGCCATGACCGGGCAACAGCGATCCGCTGTCCTTGACGCCCTTGTGGCGCTTGAGCAGGCTTTCGAGAAGATCGCCGCAAATCGAGACCGCAACCGTCACCAATGATAGGAACACGAAATCGGCAATCGTGATGGCCGAGAATTTCAGCGCCGCGCCAACAGCGATAGCGAAGATCGCGGCCGCAGCGAAGGCACCGTAAACCCCTTCGACCGTCTTGCCCGGACTGACCGCCTCAACCAATTTGGTGTGACCCCAGCGGCGTCCAACAAAGTAAGCGGTGGCATCCGCCGACCAGATGAGAACGGCCAGATAAAGAACCTGATATTCCTTGAAATTGACCCGCAGCCAGACCAGAAACACCCACGCGGTCCAAAGCACGGCAACACCGACAGCCAGTCGGACAGGCAGCGGATAACGAACACCGACCAGCTTGGCGGGCATCATCCGGAATGCAACGCCCCAAAGAATCCACCACACGACGACCGGAATGCAAAGCCATAAAGGCAGCTCACCCGGCGCCCATTCAGGCGCGAAGAACCGCGCGGCGGCCATCAGCAGGAAAATCCCGCCACAAAAAGCGCCTCGGCCGGCGGTACTGGCCAAGCCGGACAGGTCGGCCCATTCCCAGGCTGCGATAAGTACCATCCCGCCCCAAACCAAGGCGAAGCCATCTGGCGGCAAAAACAAAATGACGGCAATGATGACTGGCGCCAGAAATAGCGCGGTAACGATTCGGCTTTTGATCATAAGTTATTGATTGAACGCCAGAACAAACCACTATGCGCGAGCGCGTCAGTTTGCCTCGGCCAAACCCTCTAGTTGTTCGCTGGTGTATCCAAATCTGCGCTGACGACTGGCGTAATCATCCAACGCGCTGTCAAAACAGCGCTCGTCGAAATCCGGCCACAGCACCGGGGTGAAATACAGCTCGGTGTAGGCGAGCTGCCAAAGAAGAAAATTGCTGATGCGTCGCTCGCCGCCGGTGCGAATAAACAGGTCCGGTTCGGGAAGATCACTCAATTCCAAGTATGACTGGAACAGCTCGGGACTGATCGCTTGGGGTTCCAACTCGCCAGCCGCGACCCTTCGGGCCAGCGCGCGCGCGGCCTGGGCGATATCCCAACGCCCACCGTAATTGGCTGCGATCGACAAGACTAACCGGGAATTCGCCGCGGTCATTGCCTCGCAAACCGCCATCTTGTCGCGTAGATCCCTTGAGAAGCCGTCCCGGTCGCCGATAATGCGCAAGCGAACGCCGCTTTCATGGAGTTTTGCGGTTTCCCGTTCCAAGGTGGCGAGGAATAGATCCATCAACAGCGACACCTCTTCTTGGGGGCGGCGCCAGTTTTCACTACTGAATGCGAATAACGTTAACGCGCCAATGCCTTTTTGCAGGCAAGCTTCAACGGTCTTTCGCACGGAACCGACGCCAGCACGATGCCCCGCGGCTCGCGGCAGCAGGCGCTTTTTCGCCCAGCGTCCATTGCCGTCCATGATGATCGCGACGTGCTTGGGAATCTGCGGTGTGTTATCCGGAATCGGATTAGCTGCGCTGGCCATTCTAAAACCTGAAACGGGGCATGAAGCTCGGACGCGCCGAAGACTGAGTCTAAAGAAAAACCGCCCGATCAGAGATCAGGGATCAGGCATGGCTGTTGCGCGACTGCAACCACTGGCACTACTCATCGACCGAATCCCAAGCCTGCTTGCGTCGCCATTCAATCCAACAACCCAAATCGATTTCTGCATTGACGTTGTCGGCACTGTTCACGCATCAAGCCCTATTCTCTGACCAGTTCGGGAGCGTCAGCCGGCCGCGACCCGACGCCACCCCAGGCACGAGGGGCAGTCAAACCGCCATCAAGTCGGTTTCTTTATCGGCGAGAACTGAGTCGACTTCCTTGATGAACTGGTCGGTCAATTTCTGAATCTGCTCTTGACCCTTGCGATCCTGATCCTCGGACAATGCCTTGTCCTTGAGCGCGTTTTTGAGCTCGGTATTGGCATCGCGACGAATATTGCGGATGGCAACCCGAGCGTTCTCAGCTTCGTTGCGGACTACCTTGATCAGGTCCTTGCGACGCTGCTCGGTCAGCGGCGGCATCGGGACACGAATGACGCCGCCGTGATTGGCCGGGTTCAACCCGAGATCGGATGTCATGATCGCCTTTTCGATCGCCGGAACCATGCTTTTTTCCCATGGGGTGACGGCCAAGGTTCGAGCGTCTTCGACGACGACATTGGCCGTCTGGCTTAAAGGGACCGTATTGCCGTAGTAGGAAACTTCAATGTGGTCCAGCAAGCTCGGATGGGCTCGCCCGGTGCGAATCTTGGCGAACTCGTGCTTGAGCGCCTCGATGCTCTTTTTCATGCGCTCGGTCGTGCGTTTTTGGATGTCATCGATCATTGGAATGTCCCGTTTCGATCAGCGAGCCAATGTCCTCACCAAGCACCAAGCGCTTGATTGCACCGGCCTCGAATACGTTCATGACCCGCAATGGCATGCAATGGTCACGGCAAAGCACCAACGCGGTCGCATCCATGACGTTGAGACGCTGATCCAGTGCCTCGTCAAAACTGAGCCGTGGATAAAAGCGGGCGGATGGGTCCTTCAGCGGATCGGCCGAATAAACACCATCCACCTTCGTTGCCTTAATCAGCAGCTCGGCGTTAATTTCAATCGCGCGCAGGCTGGCGGCGGAATCGGTGGTAAAGAATGGGTTACCGGTACCGGCGGCAAATACCACGACCCTGCCCTTTTCCAAGTGACGGATCGCGCGCCGGCGAATGTAGTCCTCGCAGATTTGGTTGATCTTCAAGGCTGACATGACTCGAACTGGCTGACCGAACTTTTCCAAGGCCTCTTGCATGGCCAGGGCGTTGAGCACCGTCGCTAGCATGCCCATGTAGTCGCCAGTCACGCGGTCCAAGCCCTCGGAGGCCTGTTCGGAACCGCGAATGATATTGCCGCCACCGATCACCAAACCGACTTCGACGCCAAGCTGGCACAGCTCATTGACATCCATGGCCAACCGTCGGATCGTTGTTTGGTCGATGCCGCTGGCTTGACTGCCCATCAGCGCTTCGCCACTGAGCTTCAGTAATATCCGCTTGTACTTGGGTTCACCCATTTCGGACCGTGCCTATGGTTAGCCAGAATCGCCGTGCCGGACGGATCAAACGCGGTTAGCTGCCGCGAACCTGCGCCATGACTTCTTCAGCGAAATTGCTTTCGACCTTCTCGATACCTTCGCCGACTTCAAAGCGCACGAAGCGGGCAACGGCGGCCCCCTTGGCCTTAAGCAATTGGCCGACCGACTGATCAGGGTCCTTGACGAAGGGTTGACCGACCAAGGTTACTTCAGCGAGATACTTGGTAATTCGGCCTTCGACCATCTTTTCGATGATATTGGCGGGTTTACCGCTGCTTTCGGCCTGCGCCATGAAGATGTCCCTTTCCTTGGCGATCAACTCCGCTGGCACCTCGCTGCTGTCGACGCAAACTGGCTTGCTGGCAGCGACATGCATCGCCACGTCCTTGCCCACGTCTGGCGCACCACCGCTAAACTCGACCAGAACACCGATCCGCGCACCGTGGAGATAGGTGGCCACCTGACCGGCATCCGACGCAAAACGCTCCAAGCGCCTAACGTTGATGTTTTCGCCCAGCTTGGCGACCATCGCGCGGCGCTGCTCTTCGACCGTGACGCCGGCTTCAACGTAGGCGGCAGCCAGCAACTGATCGAGACTATCCGCCCCCGCCGCTAGCGCGCTCTGCGCGACACCACGGCCAAAACCCATAAATTCATCGCCTTTAGCAACGAAGTCGGTCTCGGAATTGACCTCGACGATGACGGCTTGTTTGCCGTCGGCGCTAACCGCAACGCTGATGCAGCCTTCCGCTGCGGTGCGGCCCGACTTTTTGTCCGCCTTGGCCAAACCGGCCTTGCGCATCAACTCGACGGCTGCTTCAAGGTCGCCACCGGTCTCAGTCAAAGCCTTCTTGCATTCCATCATCCCCGAGCCGGTACGCTCGCGGAGTTCTTTCACCATGTTCGCGGTGATCGTCATTCTAGAGAACCTCAAATCGTAATGGGGTAAAAGCGAAATGTGCCCCGGCCACGCAACGAAAACGCCCCCGATTGGAGGCGTTCATGGAAACCCTGGCCTCGAGAAGGCCGGGCGGGGCATCAATCTGCGATTGAGCCGTAAGCGTCAGCTTCAAGCTCGGCATCGCCATCGACGGCGACGTCCATCTCAACAAAATCGTCCTCGCCGGCCGCGAAATCCAGACTGTTTGCCTTGCCTTGAAGAATGGCGGTCGCAGCACTCTGAACGTAAAGCTGTACGGCGCGAATCGAGTCATCGTTGCCAGGAATGACGTAGTCGATGCCAATCGGGCTGTTATTGGTATCGACCACGCCAACAACCGGAATGCCCAACTTGCGGGCTTCACTGATGGCGTTCTTTTCGTAGCCGACATCCAGAACGAACAACAAGTCCGGCAAGCGATCCATATCACGGATACCGCCAAGGCCATGCACCAGCTTGTCCAGCTCACGCATCAACCCCAAACCTTCTTTCTTGCTAAACCGATTAAGACGGCCATCATCCCGCATAGATTCAAGCTCCTTCATCCGAGCAATCGACTGCTTGATGGTCTTGAAATTGGTCAACATGCCGCCTAACCACCGACAGTTAACATAGGGCATACCGCAGCGGGACGCCTCGTCCTCGACAACCTTGCGGGTGGTTCGCTTGGTGCCGACGAATAGAATTCGGCCGCGATTGGCGGCGGTTTGTTCGAGGTACTTCATCGCCTCGACAAACAGCGGCAGCGTCTTCTCCAAGTTGATGATATGGATATTGCTGCGCGAGCCGAAGATGTAGGGAGCCATCTTCGGATTCCAATAGCGGGTCTGGTGGCCGAAATGAACGCCGGCCTCCAGCATTTGACGCATGGTCACAGTGGTCATAATTACTTCCGTCATTTATCTGGCCGCTTACGCGGCCGGGGGTTGTGCCTCCACATGTCCCGCCCGGCGACCATGACTCCGAAGAGTAAACGGCACCCCGCCGACCGTGACGACATGTGTGTGTGGTTGCCAAAAAAAGCAGGGCTTTATACCATAGCCTTCTTTTTTCAACAATCCGCGCGGGTCAGGTACTCCTCCCGCAATGCTGGCGGAATGCCTACTCCCCTCAATGAGCATCGTCCGCAAGACTCCCGAAGAAATCGCCAAGATGCGCGTTGCCGGCCGATTGGCCGCCGAGGTTCTTGAGATGATCGAACCCTATGTGGTTCCGGGCGTCACGACCGAAGAGCTGGACGCAATCTGCCATCGCTACATTGTCGAGGAACAGCAGGCTATTCCTGCCCCCCTCAATTACCGCGGATTTCCGAAATCGATTTGCACATCGGTCAACCACCAAGTTTGTCACGGTATTCCTGGACCTAAACGTCTCAAGAGCGGTGATATCGTCAATGTCGATATCACGGTCATCAAGGATGGGTACCATGGCGATACCAGCAAATTGTTCCTGGTTGGCGAGGTACCATTGCGCGCGCGCCGCCTTGCCAGCGTTTGCCGTGAAGCGATGTTTCTCGGCATTGAGGAAATTCGCCCCGGCGAACGCATCGGCAATATCGGTCACGCCATTCAGCGACATGTGGAACGCAGCGGTTATTCGGTGGTTCAGGAGTTTTGCGGTCACGGCATCGGCCGCGAGTTCCACGAGGAACCGCAGATTTTGCATTACGGCAAGCGCGATACGGGTCCCGTGATGGAACCTGGGATGATCTTCACCGTCGAACCCATGATCAATTTGGGAAAACGCCACGTCAAAATCCTGCCTGATGGCTGGACAGCGGTGACCAAGGATCACAGCTTGTCCGCCCAATGGGAGCATACTGTCCTGGTAACCGAAAAAGGGTACGAAATCCTGACTTTACGGCGAGAAGAGCAACCACCCCTTGAACAGCACCACCGTCCTGCTGCCGGGCATTGAAAGCGAGACACCGGCCGCCGAACTGATCAAGCGGTTCAAGGAATGCATCAGCCAAAATTACGCCGATCTATTTGCGCGATTCGCTGGCGGCGTTCCCGCGGCCGACTTGATCCGCGAGCGATCTGAATTCCTCGACCGGCTATTGTTTGTTTGTTGGCGGCATTTCCTCCGTGATGACGCGCAAAAATTAGCGCTGATCGCGGTTGGCGGCTACGGACGCCAGGAATTTCATCCATACTCGGATATCGATTTGCTGATTCTGCTGGAAAAGGACAGCAACTCCTCGGCGCACCAAATCTCCGCTTTAACTGATTTTTTCAATTTTCTTTGGGACATTGGCCTAAAGCCGGCGCAAAGCGTGCGCACGGTGGAGGAATGCGTCAGCATCGCCCGCGATGACCAGACCATCATCACCAACCTGACGGAATCGCGCCTGGTCTGCGGCGCCGAAACGTTGTTCGCGCGACTTTGCCAGAACATCGGCACCGATCAGATTTGGCCGTCCGCCGCCTTTTTCACCGCCAAGATGGCCGAGCAGACGGCTCGCTATCTCAAGTATCACGATACCGCCTTCAATCTCGAACCCAATATCAAGGATGGCCCTGGGGGACTGCGGGACATTCAAACCATTGGCTGGATCATCAAGCGCCATTATGGAAGTGCCAGCTTACTCGAACTGATCCAGCAGGGCTGGTTGACCGAGGCGGAGTTCGAGGAGCTACAACAAGGCCAACATTTTCTCTGGCAAGTACGCTTTGCCTTGCATGCCTTGACCGGACGAGCCGAGGACCGATTGCTGTTCGACCACCAGCGGCAAATCGCCCGACAGTTTGGCTACACCAGCGGCGACGTGAATCAGTCGGTGGAAATGTTCATGCAACGCTATTTCCGCACCGTCATGGCGCTGGAGCGACTCAATGACATGGTCTTACAGCTCTTCAAGGAAGTCGTGATCCATGGCGACGATGACTGTGTGATCCTGCCGCTCAACGATCACTTCCAGGCCGTGAACCGGTATGTTGAAGCACTGCGACCCGATGTCTTCGAGCGCGAACCGACCGCCCTCCTGCAAATCTTCGCCATCCTTCAACAGCACCCTGGCCTGATTGGCATCCGCGCGGCGACCATCCGCCTGATCCGCCGCAATCTTCATCGCATCGACGATAACTTCCGGCGCAGCCCGGAGGCCTGCCGTCTCTTTATGGATATCCTGCGGCTGCCGGGCGGCATTACCCATGTCCTTAACCGAATGAACCGCTATGGCGTTCTCGCCGCCTACCTGCCGGAGTTCGGGCGTGTCGTGGGGCGCATGCAGTACGATCTGTTCCATGTCTATACGGTGGACGAGCACACGCTGTTCGTCATCCGCAATCTTCGCCGCTTCAGCCTGGAGAGCTATCGCCAGGAAAATCCGCTCTGCAACGAGATTTTTGAGCTGATCGACAAACCCGAACTGCTCTACATCGCCGGACTGATGCACGACATCGCCAAGGGCCGCGGCGAGGACCACTCCTTGGCTGGCGCCGATACCGCACGAGACTTTTGCCTGCGGCATGGGATCGGCGAGAAGGATGCCGAACTGGTGCAGTGGCTGGTCAAACATCATCTGCTGATGTCGATGACGGCCCAACGTAAGGACATCGGCGATCCGGATGTCATCCATGAATTCGCCACGCTGGTCCGCGACCAGCACACACTTGACCACTTGTACCTACTGACCGTCGCCGACATTCGTGCAACGAATCCCAATCTGTGGAATTCCTGGCGTGACGCTCTGCTAAAGGAATTGTATGTCGCGACCCGTTGGGCGTTGCTGCGCGGTTTGACCCAGCCCGTCGAACAGGCCGAGCGGGTCGCGGAAGTCAAGGCGAACAGTCGCGCCCACCTGAACCGGTTAGGCATTCCCGACAGAATCGTCGAGCGGGTCTGGGGAATGTTGAGTGATGAATACTTCCTGCGCTACCTGTCCGAGGAAGTGGTCTGGCATACCGTTGCATTGGGCAATTTCAAAGCGGACGAATTGCCGCTCATCCTCCTGCGGCCGTTGAGCCAACGCGGCAGCGCAGAGATTTTCATCTTTGCCCGCAATCAGGATTTCATTTTTGCGCACAGCACGGCCGTGCTGGACCAACTGGGCCTGACGATTTTCGACGCAAAATTCGTCACTGCCCGAGACGGTTTCGTGCTGAACAGCTATCACGTTCTGGAACAGTCGGGCGAGCCGATACGCGACCAGTTACGACAGATGCAGATTTGCACGCGGGTCAGGGAAGCCTTGATCCGTCCGGGCGGAGAACCCATTCAGGTTCACCGGCGGGAGACACGCCAAATCCGCCATTTCGCGGTACCGACACAGATTTATTTCCACGACGATCCACACCAGCGGTATACCACTTTGGAACTCGTGGCAACGGACCGGCCCGGATTGCTATCCAAGGTGGGATTAGCGTTCCTGCGCTGCAACGCCCATCTGTACAACGCCAAAATATCGACCATTGGTAGTCGCGCCGAGGATATTTTCTTCCTGACAGGCCCTGATCATCGACCAATGGCTTCGCCCGCGGCGCGCCGCGAACTGAGTGAGGTCATACTCGAACTGGTCGGCGAACGCTGAACGCGGGGTATTGCACCCCGCGTCCAAAAGCGCCTTCAGTGCCGGCTTTCGGGCTGGCGCTTGGCCGGTGCCCTCAGACAAATCGCCATAGCCGAGTCGGCGATGGAATAACTCAAACACCAATCCCCAGCATTGATAAGCCAGCGCAGGGTCGAAACGATGACCCTCGTCACGCATGAAGGCGTGGGCGCCGTTGAATTCGTGCCAGGTGTATCGCGCGCCGACTTCTTCGAGACGCGCCTTGATCAAATTACGCCCTTCCAGCGGGATGTGCGGATCCTGACGCCCCCAGATGTGCAGCAACTCGCCCTTGATCTCGCCAGCGCGGGCCAGTGAGTCGTCACTCATGCCCTTGCCGAGGCTGCGTTTGTGCAGGTCGGTGGCGTAAAAGCACGCCGTCGCCAGGACGTCGGGATTCATCGCCGCGCGAAATGCCAAATGCCCGCCGATGCAGATACCCATCACCCCGAGTTGACCGGTGCAACTGTCCAGTGACTTGATGTAATCCAGCATGGCCCGTGCGTCGCTGTCATAAGCGGACACTTCCTTGGTGACCTTGTGCGCATTACCGCGCGCCGCACCCTCGTCATCGTAGGGGATGACGGTGCCCGCCGGCTCGAGTTCGTGATAAATCTCGGGACACGCAACAACGAATCCGTGACCCGCCAGCATGGCCGCGGCGCGCCGGATCGGACCGGTTACCTGAAAGATTTCCGAGAACATCAGTATGCCCGGATAGCGCCCTGGCGCGACGGGGCGGAATACATGCGCGCGCATCTTCCCGGTCGGGGTTTCAATGTCGGCGGTTTCGTCGTCTCTAATGATCATGTCTTGAAATAATGGCTGGTGGGATAAAACAGGTGGGCAGCGACCCCCTGCCTTAAGCGCCAGCGGGTCTTACATCAGTTCTACGGAAGTAACGGGCCGGAAATCGGCTCGTGGCTTAATCGACGTCGTGCCAAACAAAACCATCGCGTGACAACAGTTCGGCGGACGCGGCCGGCCCCCAAGTCCCGGCCGCGTAGTGGAGCGGCCCGCTGCGGTCAGCCGCCCAAGTGTCGAGAATGGGTTCGACCCAACGCCAAGCCTGCTCAAGCTCGTCCTGACGGACGAACAGGGACTGATTGCCTCGCAGTATGTCCAGCAATAGCCGCTCATACCCCTCGGAGCGCCGCGCCGTGGACGTGTCAGCGAAGTTAAGGTCGAGAAAGACCGGCTGAATCTCCATGATGTCGCCTGGCTGCTTGGCGAACAGGTAAAGCCGCATGTATTCATCCGGCTGGAGACGGATCACCAGCTTGGCGGGCGTATTTGCCACACCAGGCGCTAACGGGAATATCTGATGCGGCACATCGCGAAAATTAACGACGATTTCGGCTAGGCGGGTCGGCAGTCGCTTGCCGGTAAACAGATAGAACGGCACGCCGGCCCAACGCCAGTTGGCGATCTCCGCCTTGATCGCCACGAAGGTTTCGGTCTGACTATCGGGCGGAATTTGCGCCTCGTTCAAATAGCCCGGAACGGTTTCGCCGCCAATCACGCCGCCGCGATATTGGCCACGCACGGTTTTATTGGCGACATCCTCAGGCTTGAACGGCACCAGCGCCTTCAAAACCTTCAGCTTCTCGTCCCGAATCGCGTTGGAATCCAAACTGACCGGCGGCTCCATCGCGACAAAACAGAGCAGTTGCAGCAAGTGATTTTGCACCATGTCGCGAAGCGCGCCAGTCCCTTCGTAGAACCCGCCGCGACTGCCGATGCCAACCTCTTCGGCGATGGTGATCTGCACATTGCTGACCCACATGCGTTGCCACAAGGGCTCGAACAGCGCATTGCCGAACCTCAAGGCCATCAGGTTCTGGACCGACTCCTTACCCAAATAATGGTCGATGCGGTAAACCTGTCGCTCCTGATAGTGGCGACCGACGGCTTCGGTGATGGCATTGCTGGATGCCAGATCGTGGCCCAAAGGCTTTTCCAGGACGACTCGATGATTCGGTCCGTTCAGTCCCTGCGCCGCAAGGTTTTCGCAAACCGCCGTGAACAGATTCGGCGCAACCGAAAGGAAAAACACGGTGACCTCGGACGGCGCCTGATCAAGCGCTTCCTTCAATCCCGCGTAGTCTTGCGGCTGACCGACATCGACGCGCACGTAAAAGACATTTTTTCTGAAATCGGCCCAGACTTCGTCTTCCCATTCGCCTTTGGGAATGAACTGCCGAGCCTTTTCCTCGGCGGTTTGTAAATAGGTTTCGGTCGTTAGATTCTGCCGGCCCAGGCAAAGAATCCGACCTCTGCCGGCCAACTGCCCGTTCCGATGCAGCTGGTACATGCCGGGCAAAAGCTTCCGCGCAACCAGATCACCGGTTCCGCCGAAAAACACCATATTGAACGTTTCCGGAAATGCGCCCTGACTCACCGTTGTATCCTCGGTTGTTGTGGTTTGCCGGCCAGAACCCACTCGCCCGCTGGACAGGCCAGCGATGCCATCAAGCCCGCAAGGAAATGTTTCCAATAGTACTTGGACGCCCCCCGAGCTGTCCAGGAACGCCCCCCTCGAACGCAATCAATCCGGACGGTTGACAAAACTCCGCTATCGTTGACACTGAGTTGCCGCTTGAATTATCGTGAACGGCTGCTTTTAAAAAGGCGTGCCCACTTGCGGCGCGCAAGAGTAAGCACCCCTGATTTCATCCCAATCTCCGGCTCGCTCATGTCAGTCCATCCCACACTAACGAACGTCACCAACCGCATTCGCGCTCGAAGCCAAGCCCGCCGCGAAGCTTATCTTGCTCGACAGCAGGCAGCTTACCAGAGCGGCGTGACCCGACATCGCATCAACTGCACGAACGTCGCCCATGCACAGGCGGCAATGCCGCCTCAGGACAAGCATTTATTCAAACTAGACTTGGCGCCGAATATCGGCATTGTCACGGCCTACAATGACATGCTGTCGGCGCACCAACCGTTCGAGCATTACCCCGAAATCATAAAATCCGAGGTGCGCAAGTGCGGCGCCACGGCGCAAGTGGCAGGTGGCGTGCCCGCCATGTGCGACGGGATCACCCAAGGCCAGACCGGCATGGAGCTGTCGCTGTTCTCGCGCGACGTGATTGCGCTCTCGACTGCGGTCTCCTTGTCGCACAACGTTTTCGACGGCGGGATGTTCCTCGGCGTTTGCGACAAAATTGTCCCCGGACTCTTGATCGGCGCGCTTCGCTTCGGGCACTTGCCGGGCATTTTTGTTCCCGCCGGCCCGATGACCTCCGGACTTTCGAACTCCGAAAAAGCTCGAATTCGCCAGCTATTCGCCGAAGGCAAGGCCGATCGCGAGGCGCTGCTGGAATCGGAAATGGCCTCCTATCACAGCGCCGGCACCTGCACGTTCTATGGCACCGCCAACAGTAATCAGATGTTGTTGGAAATCATGGGTCTGCAATTGCCTGGCGCGTCGTTCGTCAATCCAGGTACACCGCTGCGCGACGAACTCACCCGTGAGGCCGCGCGCCAGATCGTTCAGCTTGCCGAGAGCAAATCCGCGCCATCCCTTTCCGACATCGTCGATGAGCGCGCAATCGTCAACGGCATTGTCGGCTTGCTGGCCACCGGCGGCTCGACCAATCACACCATCCATTTGATCGCGATTGCCCGCGCCGCCGGCATCGAGATCAACTGGGACGACTTCAGCGACCTGTCCGCCGATGTGCCGCTTTTGGCGCGTGTTTACCCCAACGGCAAGGCCGACGTGAATCACTTCCACGCCGCTGGCGGCATGGCATTCCTGATTCGGGAACTGCTCGACGCTGGACTGCTGCACGAGAACGTCGAAACCGTCATGGGCACGGGTTTGCGCCGCTGGACACTGGAGCCTTGGATGGACAATGGCGTCCTGGCTTGGCGTCCGGCACCGGCACATGCCACCGACCCGAAGGTACTCAGCACCGTCGCCGAACCGTTCAGCAGTAACGGCGGACTGGCGCTGGTGACTGGCAACCTGGGCCGCGGCGTCATCAAGCTATCCGCGGTCGCCGAGGAGAACCACGTCGTGCGCGCACCTGCGATCGTCTTTGACGACCAACAGGACCTGATCGACGCCTTCAAGCGCGGCGAACTGGAACGCGATTTCATTGCCGTGCTGCGCTTCCAGGGACCCCGAGCCAACGGCATGCCCGAGCTGCATCAACTCACTCCGACGTTGGCTGTTTTGCAGGATCGCGGGTTTCAAGTCGCATTGGTAACCGACGGACGCATGTCCGGCGCATCGGGCAAAGTCCCAGCTGCGATTCACATCTCCCCGGAATGCGCCATGGGCGGCCCCTTGGCCAAGGTTCGCGACGGCGACATGCTACTGCTCAACGCGGCCCACGGTCGGCTCGAAGCCGAGGTTGATCCGGACGAATGGGAGCGTCGCGAAATCGCCACGCCGTCCTACCATGAGCACGGACCCATGCGGCAGCGACTCAGCGATCTCGCCGGCAATCAATTCGGCAATGGCCGCGAACTGTTTACCGGCTTCCGGCAGTTGACCGAGAGCGCCGAACGGGGCTGTTTTACCTTCAGCTTCGACGACTGAGCTCGTCGCCCCACAAAACATTCACACTGGAGAGCCAAAGCTGATGAATCTCGAGCAAATCATTGAAGCCACCAGCGTTATGCCGGTGATGGTCGTTGACCGCGTCGAGGATGCCGTCCCGCTGGCTCGCGCCTTGGTCGACGGCGGCATCCGCGTCCTGGAAATCACCCTGCGTACCGCCTCCGGACTCGAAGCCGTCCGAACCATCCGCGCGGAGGTTCCGGATGCCATTGTCGGCGTCGGGACCATTTCCACGCCGCAGCAACTTGAAGCGTCCATCAATGCCGGCGCCCAGTTCGGTGTCTCGCCCGGTTGCACCCCGACCTTGCTCAAGACCATTCACGCCAGCCAGCTACCCTTCCTGCCCGGCGTCGCCACCACGTCCGAAGTGATGCAGGCACTGGAACTCGGCTTTACCGTGCAGAAGTTTTTCCCCGCGGTCGCGGCTGGGGGCATCAAGATGCTGGAGTCGTTTCGCGGACCTTTCCCGCAGGTGGCCTTCTGCCCGACCGGCGGAATCAATCCACAGAATGCCACTGATTTCTTCAAGCTACCGAATGTCGTCTGCGTCGGCGGCTCCTGGCTGACACCCAAGGATCTGATCGCCAACGGCGACTGGGCCGCCATCACCCGCATCGCCGCCGAAGCAGCCGCGCTTAAGCCGGCGGCGTAAACCATGTGCCGCCACGTGTTTAACGTAGCGGCCGCGTATTTTCTTTACGGCGCGCGACAGACGCGGCCCCTTGCGACTCGTAGGCCGAATCCGGAAATAATTCACTCGACTCGAACGAATTTCGGCATAGGCTATTGAACCAGAGTTGATGCGGCACCAGACCAAACCGGACCAGGTGCGCTTGAACCGGCGGCAGCGGAAGCCGCATTCGTTGCCCGCGATTGGGCAACCACGCCTTTTGTTGCAGTTCGGAGCGGGAGCATTAGCCGTGATTACTTCGACCATGCTAAGGATGATCGAGGACACCAGCGCCTCGGAAGTGACCGTCCTCAGGGAATTCGAAATGGACGGCGCAAACTGCTGGGTCGTTCAACTAAGCGGTGCCGGTCATTCAGACCCCATTTTCGAACCAAGCTTCGGTGCCGAAATCTGCCGCTTTGAGGTGAATGGTCAAGTCTGCGTCATCATTCGCGCGATCGAGCCTCAACCAGCCGAAGCCGCCCCCCAGGATCTGACGCTAAGCCTAAGTGCCCGCGAATCCCAAATCGCCGCCCTCGTCGCGCTCGGCTACCCCAACAAACTCGTCGCGCAAAAACTACGAATCAGCGAATGGACCGTCGCGACCTATCTTCGCCGAATCTTCGCCAAACTCGGCGTTGAATCCCGCGCCGCGATGACGTTTCGCTGCGCGTCGCTGATTGAAAAGCAACAGGCGAGTTGCGTGACGAAGCCGCACTTCTAAACCATCGACAGGACGGATTCCTTTTTCCCGCCAGATGGTCCGAAAGCGAGTTATTCAAATGGATTGCCGCAAGCAGGCGATCTTGGGAATTAGCCCTACTCTCGCATCGACTTTCTAAAAATCTCGTCAAACTTGCGATTTGCCTCTCTGGCGTCGCTAGCGGCTTTTTGCGCTGTCGAGGATGATGCCTCGCTACGACGCTGCAAGGCACTGATCTGAGCGTCCAAGCTCCGAATCTCGCCGTGTAAAACCGCGTAGACCGCCGCTAAACCCACGGCAGTGATTGCCATCGCCTTGGCCAACGGGGAAACCCGCGAGGTCTTAAGCAAACCGAAATAGCCCACTGGCCAGACAATAATCAACGCCAAAGCCAGCCAGCCAAATTGCTCGTACCATCGGCCACCCCCCTGGGTAATTATGTCCGCGGTGGAATCCGGTTTAGCGAATGACTCTTGAATCGCCGCATCGTAAACCGCCACTTTTCCCAACCATACAGCAAGTACACCCACTAGCGACGCGATACCGGAACCGATCGCCACTATCCATAAAAGTGCTTTCATCCATCATCAATTTCTACAAACCCTCGGCTTGTCGCTTATGCGGCGAAGCACAATAATCAAACCCTTTGTGGTCTACCCTTGAACGGCCCGGCGGACCTTTTCACACCGACTATCGACGGCGTTTTTTCGCGGGCTTTACCGGCTCAGGGGTGGCAGCCGGCGGTGGTTCCTGTGACTTGGGGACGAATTAGATGAATCGGCGTGTTATCGGCGATCGAGACTTTCGGATCGTTCGGCAGCACTGCGTAAACGGCGTTCCCGGCGAGTTCGTTGGGCTTGATCATTTCCAACACCGAGGTGTAATGAACACTGCCATTGGAAAGCAGGACGGCATAGAGTTTCTTCCCCGACACTTTCCCTTCCAGGGTATAAGGACCGAGCGTTCCGAAAACCCTGGCCCCGTCCTGCACGAAATGCCGCTCCCCCAACCTCCAGCCATGTAATAAGCGGTACTTTTCCCAATCACCCGCCACATTCAATTCCGGCTGAGAACCTTGGCTTGCCAGCCAAGCAGTGGCTTGTTCCGGCTTTAGCCCACGCGAACAGCCCAAGACGGTAGCGACGACGCACGCCATTAACAAAAATCGGATGTATTTCATCGCGCAAAGTCCTTTGTCGGATTGGGAGGCCGGTATTTAATCAAAAACACGACAGGGTTGGCGAGTTTTAGCGACCCCACGCGGCAGTAGGGTCCGATTCACCCACTCAGCAGCACTCGCTATTGACTATTCGCCGGAACTCTAATGAATCGGCAAACGCGACGTCCGGGTTTTCGGGACTACCCCGATAGCGGACGACAAAATGGCAGCTTGCGACGACCAAAGGTCGGATAATCATCCTCGGCCATAATCCAGTCGGCCGCGACCAGTACCCACTTCAAAGCCGATGATTCCGGGGGGCTCGACTAAGGATCGCCTGCTTTTTCAAGGCGCAACCCTTCAATCCGTCCCACGAGCCATCGGCTTTGAGGCCGACCTCAGGCCCGCTCCACTCAAACGCGGCAGGCAAGGTTTTGCCTCGACTCCAGGCCATGATGATGGCCTCTCGCACCGCTTCCATCGCGTGACTTTTTGTCGGAGACAGGCGCAAACCAAGCCAAGCAAAATCCCGGTCAAACAGTGCCTTGCCATTGGCGTCCAGCAAACGCACCGCGAATTTGCCCATGCGCTTGGCCGTTGTCCGGTCATTGCTTGTCGCGACGTAATAGCCGTAGCGGTCGGCGGAACCCAGCATGACCAACCAAATATGCTGGTAAATGCAAGGCACGATCAGGCGGTTCTGCCGCAAGTCCCACACGCCATAACCGGGCTCTGTGGCGCCGGTGCGAGCCAGGCTGACGCGAAACTGGTGGCTGATTTCGACCCTGGCGCGCGGGCTCTGCTGCGGGGAAAAAGGTGAATGGAGGCAAACTCGAATGGCAGAACCGTCTCGCCCGAGGCATTCAGCAGACCCGTCGTCCGACGGTCGTCTTCGGCGACGAACAAGCCGACGGCGAAATCAGCGTCGCCCGCTGAGTCGCCAAACGTTTGGATGACCCCGAGCCGGTGGTAGCGCAGCGGAATGCGTTGGTGTCCGTGCCAGTCCAACAGGCCGGCAAATTCTGCCTTCACCACGATGGATTGTTGCCGACCGACAGCAGTGATTTCCTCGTAAGCGATGGGCAGCCAAGGTTTACCGTCCGCGTGGAACAGACCTTTCGAGCCGCTCTTTTCCGCCAGCCAGCCAGACGAAGTCGTCGCGCCATTCCAATGTGGAGCAGCCATCGACGGCCGTGCCGCCGTCGCGCATCAGCAGTGACCAAGCCGTACCCAGACGCGCGCAGGCCGTGCCGTGAGCATTGAAGTTAAAGGCTTCGTCAAATTGCGGGGTGAAAACCGTCGTTCCTTGTGCATCCATGTAGCCGGTCAGGCCGTCCTGGGCGATCAGCGCCATGCCGTTATCGAAATCCCAGACCTCTTGCCAGGCTGGTTGCAGATACCAGCGACCGTCACGGCGCAAATGCCCCATCAGTCCGTCTTGTTGGGCCACGCACAAACCGTCCGAGCCATACTCCCAGACTTCGTCGAACACCGCTGCCGTCAGGGCTTGTCCTGCCGCTGGACCATCCAGAATCATCAGCGCGTATTTGCCGTCGCGCCTGACCCAACAGCGGCGTTCGGTGTCGCTCAACTGTGTTGCATCCTCGTTCTCCGAGGCGCGCTTGATCTTCTCCAGTGCGGCGGGCTGATGACCCCCAAGCCGTCGGGCCCATCCTGTTCCTTGCGAATGCCCACAAACCATTCGCCTTGAAGCGAACGTAGCCCGCGCCCAGATAGCTGTCGTCGTCGTCCGGGTCAAACTCCTCGAACGGCATCTCTCGCGGCTCGTCCCAAGTGCCAAAGAAATACGGGTGCTGAAACAACGAAAGCCCGAAGACAGTCGACCAGGCGCTCCATTCGGTAAAGCCAATTCGCCACTCGTGCAGGCCCAAGACTTCTTCCAGGCCCTCGTAGCGCCGGGCATCGATCAACCCCTCCAAGGCGGTCCACGTCTGGCGAAACTGGGCGATGCAATCGGCGATAAATTCTTCGGGCGGGTCGGCGCTCAGCCAGGACAGTTCATCGAAATTCGCCGAGAACATCGGTTCCTGACCGTCAACGCCGGTACTGCGATCGATCTCCGCCGCCAGGTGCTGGATGGCCGCGTCCAGATAACGCATTAGTGCGGGAATTTCGGGACAGCGAGGATGACCACGAAGATAGTCGGCGAACATCCGCAAGCGCTGCAACCCACGCCGCGCGGACACTGCTGATGTTGTCGGTGCCAGCATCGCCGAACACCCGCTGGTAGTCGATAGCCGGCGCCACGGCTCCGTCGGCAAGCAAGATCTCCCACAGCACCGGCAACATATTGTTGGCATCGGCGATCTCGTTCAATTCCTCGCTATCGGCGTCGTTCGGCGAAACCAGATACAAAAAACTGCGATTGCCCATGATGTTGATTCGAAGTTGTCGGGAAGGCGCCGGCCCCCTTCAGGCGAGCGCCGCTGAACGGACCAGAGGCACCGGCTAGGCGCGGAGAATCGTCCGAATATGATCGCTCATGACTGCCGCGCCATTCGTCGCGATGCTTGCCTCGGGGTACGGAGCTTCCAGAGCAGTGGCGATCTTGACCTTGAACCGTTCCGCCGGCAGGTCATCGGGCGTCAACGGCGTAACAAAGCCTTTGCGAGCCAGCTTCTCGATACGCAGCGCCTGTTCGGTGTTGCCGGGATAGGGGAAGGCCAACGCCGGTACGCGTGTGCTGATCACATCCATCAGCGTGTTATCGCCGCCAAGGACTGATCGACAGCGCCGACTCCGCAATTCCTCGGTAAAGTTGGCCAAAAACGGGGACTTCGACATTTTGACTGGCGACCATCTGGCGAAATCGCTGCGCGATCGGTTCGGTGGTCTGCGAGCCCATCACGACTTTAAAGCAGTAGTCCGAAAAATGTGGCGCAACCCGAATGGCCGCTTCGAGCAATTCCCGCCCGATTTCTCCCCCGCCCTGGCTGACCAAGATCTTGCGTTGCCGCTCGGGCCATTGGCTAGGCGATGGCGGCGCAACATAGCCGACGTAGACGATCTTGTCACGGATGTCGTCGGTCTGGGCGAACGTTTCCTCGAAGCGAACCACGTTCGGATCGCCGCGAACAAAGATCGTGTGAATGTAATCGTTGACGTTCCGGACCATACGCCGCTCGGCGTCCGGGGGCTCAGGAACCCAAGACTTCGCGGATGAATGTAAAGATGGGGATAGGCCCGCTGCGATCGCGGACCACGCCAAACAGATCGAGGATCTCCCCGCTTGAAGCGGCGACGGCCGAACGGAAAGAACTCGACGATGACCGCGTCGTAGCGGGGGCGCAGGAAGTCGCGGATCGACGCCTCGCGGGCCGCCCACAGTTCGGCAAGGCTGAACTTGCCTTCCGGATCATAAAGGTCGCCGGATTCCGGGTGAATCAATACCGTTGGCAAGCGCTGGTATCGGCACCCGCTGCCGAGGTCGATGCCGAATTCATCAGCCCGCCGTAGAGGAAATCGACGTCGGCAAAGCGGATAGCTCGCGAATGACCTTGAGACTGCTGGTTAAGTGCCCCAAGCCGACGAGACTTTGACAGTAGAACAGAAATTTTCTTGCGCTCGGATACAGCCATTGGATGATTCATGAACAAGTCGATTTAGATTCGGGCGCCACGAGTGGGACAACGCGCCCCGGCGATTCGCGAGAACGATTTATGCCGGTCGCCCCGATCAGCGAAGACTGGATTTTCGATACCCTACCAGTCCGGCGAACAAATACCTACGGTCAAATGCGCTGCTAACGGACAGGCCGCCCGCCAATCGGCCCGATGGGAGGGTGAATAACCGGCGGCACGCGGCCCGATCGGTCTTTGGTGCTGTTTTGAATGGCCGTGGGCTTAATGCAGCGCAAATGCAAACCGCGTGTTCGTGCGTGAACGGATTCATGCCGCTCACGTCGATCAGGTTGCGGCTCGCGTCAGACCGCTTGACGTTGAATCGACTCCATTGTGGAGCCCGGAATACGGCGGCAAACGGCGATGGGACAGGCAGCGTAGCCGGCCAACCGTCGCGTAGCGCCCCTTTTCCGGTATTGGAATTCGTCTTTGCGCTAGCTCTGCGCCAGGCAAGAAATGGGTGCGAATACGCTACGCCAAATCACACCTTCGACGCGGGCCAGCCTCATTGGCTAAAGCTCGCGCGACATCGCCAGAAACCCTGACGGTTCAATCAGTGTTCTGGCCGATGCGCCACAGGACTCCCGACGGGTCGGCGAGGCAGAAGTCTTTCATGCACCAGGGCTGAGCCTCAATGTCGGTGCACGTGACGCCGTACTTCGATACAACGCCGCTAGCTTGGACGTGGTGCCACCAGGCGTCCACGTCCTCGACGAGGATGTGCATCATGAAGTTCTCGGCCAGACGGGACTTCGGCGCAGAAGTCTTGAAGCAAAAAGCTCACATGCCCGAAGTGAAAGTAGGCGACGCCGCCGCCCTCGGAGGCCATGGTGAAGCCGAGATCCTTGTAGAACTGCTTCGAGGCCTCGAAGTCCTTCGATGGAAACAAACGCCTTGATTTCCGTAACTTGGAGATTGGTCATGATTGCTTCTTGCGTGGCCTAAAGACCCCCGGCTCAGCGCACTGGCCTGCGGGACGGCGCGATGGCAAACGGAACGCTCCCAGCCGGGCTCAGTGCAGTTTAGGGTAAGCCCGCGTTGTGATGGACGCTGTCATGAAAAAGAATGTGGCGCTCGCCGCAGGAAATCGGCAACGACAGACATTGACAGCAGCATCTGTACGACGCGAGCGCAACGTGCTGCCAATCAACCACGGATCAAAGCTGCAATGAAGCACGTGTTCAACCTATCGGTCGGGCAGGCAGTTCCTGCCCGACCGATAGGGCAGCCTCAGCCGAACCGCTCTCGAAAGCCTTTCCGGGCCTCGCCGATGAAGAGCAGGAGTTCGATCTCCGGACCTGAACCACAGAGAGTCCTTGTCTCGTCGCTTCTTGGGCAATCGAATCACTGGGTTGCTCGCGAGCGACGAAGAGGGTTTGTGGCAACTGCTGCTTGTGGCTTTGCCCCTTCTTCAGCAAGCGGCGAAACTCCAGCTGGGATGGTTCGGTTTCGTTCGCTGGAATGAACTCGGTGGCCAGAAGGAAGCAACTTGCGGCGTCCATCAGGGCGAGGCAGTTGAACGCGCCATCGGCGTCTGTTTGGATGGGCGCGTCGTGAGGCGGAACGCGATCCAGGCTTCGTTGACCGTGAACTGATTCGGCTGGAGCATCGATCTGGTGGCTTGTGTAAAACCAAACGTAAATATATGGACTCCCCCGTTTTGCAAGAACGTCCGCGCTTTTGAAAACACGTTGTAGACTGCAACAATATATCCGGCCTGTTGGTGCGCTCATGGGCGCTGGCCCCGATGACTTGCGCTCGCCCGGTTCCCATTAGCTAAGCGGCTTGTGACAGCCTTCAACGTTATCGGATTTTCCCGGCGACGGTCTGACCTGTTTTCATCCGCGTGTTCGCTCACGCAATCTTCGGTAGGTATTCCCCTTCAATCGAATTGCAGCCAGCTTTATCGGTGCCTTACGCCGGCCGATAGGCTTCACCCTTGGCCAGTATCGCCCAGACGATCCGGGCATGTTTGGCGGCTAGGGCGACCGCTGCCACATTGGCGCCACGGCGTTTCCTTGAGACCTTTGGCCCAGCGGCTTTTGGCATCCTCCCGTCGCGCTAAACTGGCGATCACGCTCCGCGCGCCATGGACTAGGAGCTTCCGCAGGTAGACGTCGCCGCGCTTGGTGATAGCCCCTAAGCGGGACTTGCCGCCGCTGGAGTGTTGCCGAGGAACCATACCGAGCCAAGCGGCCAACTGCCGGCCGTTGCGGAACACCTTTGCATCGCCGACACTCGCCACCAGCGCCGTGGCGGTGAGGGGACCAATTCCTTCCAGGGCCATCAAACCGCTGGGCCGGCTCACTGGCTGCCGCTAACCGCGCAATCTGCCGGTCGTAATGCGCCACCCGTTCATCAAAGTGCTGCAATTGCTTCAGCAATTCGCTTAACGTCTCCCGGGCCAGCGCAGGTAATCCGTTCTCGGCGTCTTCCAGAATTTCCGGCGTTTGGCGCCGGAGTTTGTCGATTCCTGGCGCGACCACCAGGCCAAACTCCGCCAATAAGCCCCGGATCTGATTCGCTTGGGCGGTGCGGTTTTCGACCATCAGTTCCCGCGCCCGATGAACCATCAATACCGCCTCCTGTTCTTCGCTCTTGACCGGCACGAAGCGCATGTTCGGACGCGCCACCGCTTCACAGATGGCTTCTGCATCATTGCCGTCGGTTCTTCCCGCTCTTGCGGTACGGCGCCACGAATTGTCCCGCCATCAGCCGCACCGTATGTCCAAACTGCGTCAGCGTCCGCGCCCAGTGATGCGCACTGCCACAGGCTTCAAGGCCGATAAGACAGGGCGGTAAGGTGGCAAAGAATTCCGAAACCTTGTCGCGCTTCAGGGTCTTTCGAAGCAACACCTTGCCGTGTTCATCCACTCCATGAATCTGAAACACCGTCTTTGCGATATCCAACCCAATTCGCGTAACCGTCATGACACTCGCCCCTCTGTGATTGGTGATAGCCAAACTCCAATCTGGCACATCCGATGCCGCAGGAGTAGGGGGAGTCCATGTCATTAGCTAACCGGGGCGCGGCCCGGAAAGGTAAAAAGCGAACCCGCATTATAACCGCGCTCCGGTTGAGGAGCGGTTAGCTGCTGCATAGCTTCTACACGGGCAGGATACGCACGGCATGGCTTAAGCCTCCCAAAAGGGTACGCAGAGCGTACCCTACGAGGCCGGAAAACCTGCCCGACTTATATTGCTATCGCGAAACCCTCGATCCCTAAAGCCTCCATCGAGGCCGCGCGAGTTGAAGTGAAGGCAACGCTATTCGATGTAGCGCAGCGTAACCCGCCAACCGCCGCGTTAGCGGCTCCTTTTCCGGAATTGGAATCAGCCGATGCCGTTGCTTTACGCCCAGTAATCATGAGTGCGATTACGCTACCGCTAATCGCACCCTAAGCGGGGCTCGACGAGGATGTGCATCATGAAGTTCTCGGCTAGGCCTTCGGCGCAGAAGTCTTGAAGCAAAAAGCTCACATGCCCGAAGCGAAAGTAGGCGACGCCGCCGCCCTCGGAGGCCATGGTGAAGCCGAGATCTTGTAGAACTGCTTGGAGGCCTCGAAGTCCTTAGATGGAACAACCGCCTTGATTTCAGTGACTTGGAGATTCATCATGGCTGCTCTGGCTTTGCATAAAGACCCAAATTCCGCGAACCGGCAGGGTTCGCTGCCGCGTATGGTAAGGCCATGCCCTACGCTGGCTACAGGTAGTCTGGACGCAGCGAAAGCGAAACCCGTAAAATCGGGTCTTGCGAAATCTTTGATTCCACACGACTCCATCGAACCTGGGCTAGCTGGCTTTTGCGAAAGTCTCATGAGACGGATGGAATCAAAATGGGGATTCTCCCCATTGATAGTGCAGCAGACCTATTGTTGAACCACATCACGGAAAGACCCATGCTCCACAAACTTCTAGCCGCAGCTCTCCTACTAATTCAGGGCTCTCCCCGTGGCCGCCTCCACCATTACAGCAATGCCGTGGAACTTCCTACATCCTGCGGAGATAACCTCCCCAGTCGAAATTAGAACTATCAACGTGACCGTAGACCCTACGCCACCATATGTCGTTCTATCGCTGTTTGACCTGTACAACGTTCAATAGCACGCATCTTTACCCCCCGACTCAGGGAGGGCTCGTATTCGCCCATGGGCCCAATCGAATTGGAACAAGCTCCCGTACCGGTTCCCCCAACCCTGCTGCTGATGGCATCGGGCCTTTTTGCCATTTTTCCGCCGGAGCATCAATACCCTTGGGTTGCTGCGAAGACCGGGGTAAGGCGACTCGAGGCCCCGGCAAGTTATCTGTCGCAAAACCCTTTATTCGACGCGGCTCCATCAAGCCTACGTGGGCTGATATTTTCAGCTACGCCATTCGATGTAGCGCAGCCGTAACCCGCCAACCGCCGCGTTAGCGGCTCCTTTTCCGGAATTTGAATCAGCTGATGCCGTTGCTTTACGCCCGGTAATCATGCGTGCGATTACGCTACCGCTAATCGCACCTACGCGGGCTTGAGCCACCCAAAATGGTACGCAGAGCGTACCCTACGAGGCTTCCAGAAATTGGGGCTTATTAGATCTTTTTCTGGGAGATCCGGCTAGCCCTAAATTGGCTGTATGCCTTGCTAAAACAGCTGATTCGGCAATTTGCAGGGACGACTAGAGTACGCAGTGCGTACCGTACGGGGCTGGTCCACGTGGCCTTTGGCGTTCTCAAGTCCGGCACACCTTTCAATCCGGCTCTTCAAAACGCTTGACTTGGATAAAAGTATCTACATGGCTCCAGGATGGATAACCATACCCCCATCCTTAACTCCCCTGAGCTCGTTAAGCCTCTCTTTGAACTCAGCAAGTTTTTTCGTTTGGCCTTTGAAAAGAGTTTTGTACGTTTTTTTCATAGACCTTATCCAAAAGTTCGACGAGCAGCGCTGCGCTTTCCTCCAAAGCTGCCTTGAGATCAATTCGTTTAGGCGGATCGAGTGTTAGGCTTGTCATCTCACAGAAGTACCCCTGCAGCGAAATCTGAACCGGCGCGTACGCTTCAAGCTCGACAGATTCAGCATTTTGGTAGTTCACTGAATGTGACGCGAGCTTGTTTCGCAGCACCCGGATGCTTAGTGCGGCAACTTTCTTGCGGGCATCTCTAGGGTGTGGAACGTTCATGACCCGATATAACTCGACCACGGACTCCTGTTGGACGTAGGTTGCACTAAGCAAGCCGTAAAGCCTCAAGTATTTTTCGCCTGTATCTTCGTAACGCGACGGGCCTTCTAGACCAAAGCGCATAAAACTCTCTATCGCAGACTCGGAATCACGAATGACGTCCATAGCGGCACACACAAACCGCCAATCGGTTTCTTTGTTTAGCTTAAGAAGTTCTCTAACTGGCTGCGGTCCAGACCAAATCTTCGTGATTATCAGATTACGAAACGCTTCACTGTACTGAGATAGTGCAGTTGCCAACTAACCCCCTTTGTGAAATCTAACCTTATTCGTTAGTGCGCACATGGGATGCCGCATAGTTATTGAGGTTTCGCCTTGACCATCTGGTGATACATTGCGAGCGCGATCGCGAGCGTGGAACCGCCAAGAACTACGCCGACACCTAGTGCCACATCCCAGCCTTTATCAAGAAACAACACAAGAAGCGTACCCGCAACAAGAAGAGTGACCGCAGTTGGCTTTGAACGATAAAGCACCCGATATGGCGCCCCCGACACTTCCGGGACATTACGAAATCCTTCAAATACCGTGGCAAGGGATCCGTCCGATTCTTCCGCGCTATAGCCAGCTGCAATAGCAACCGTGTCTTGACCCTCGGACAGTGCGAGAAATTTGGTTCAAGTAAGCGATTCGATCTTGAGCTTTCTTGGTGCTCACGCCATCGCTGATAAGCATGGACATCAAACACATGAACCTGCGGTCACGAGGCGGCCATTGGAAGTTCAAACTGTTCGCCGAAGCGCCACATTACTCCAGCCAAATAGAGTTGCGTCGTCATCTCTATAAAGCTTGGCATGAAGTCGAACTTGCAGTTTTGTACGGCTGGCATTTGTGACGCCAACATACCTCTTGCGTGGGCAACGCAAGCGTCCATTACTTGGAGGGCAATGTCAGTTTGACCTTGTGCGCTAATCATGCTAATTACTCCTTATGCGCGCTAACATAAATTAGATGGCATGTCGCCATATAGGCAACTCAATCCGTGACAAACCCTACGCCAGCTAAAAATGGGTGTCAAATTGATTTCACTGCACTTTTTCATGTTTTGGGCAGGAAACAGGGCAAAGACAAGTCGACACTTGCCGTCGCTGGCGGCAGCAAGCGTGGCACAGAGAATTTGCTGCACTTCGCAGTGAGCCGGAAGGATAAATTGCTCGCAAGGACTCACCCATCAAACCCACTCGCCTAATAACTCACCCTAACCCCAATCTCCGCCCCCCGTCCCGCCTCCGGCGCAAAATTCCGCAGGTATGACGTGGCATTGCGGATATTCTCGTTCAGCAGGTTATTCCCCTTGGCAAACAGCATGACCTGCGCGCCCATGAGGTCGCGTACCTGATATTGGGTGCCGACATTCAGCAGGACATAACCCGGCGTCGGGGTTTCGTTGGCGCCGCCAAATGGCTGATCCTCGGCGCGGGTGACTCGCAGGTAACTGTTCCAATCCTCCAACGCGTGATCGATTTGCAAGCCATAGCGCAGCGGCGGCATGCGGGGGACGTTACCGCCGCGCGTGAATTCGCCGCGCGTGTAGTCGCTGAACAAGGTGAGATCGACGATGCCGTAGTGGCTTTCCAGCAGCGTGAAGCCGAGCTTAGCCTCGTACCCCTTGAAGATGGCGTCGCCCTGGGCGCTGCGGACCACGGGCGCGCAGTCGATCGCGCAGGGGTTACCTTCTTCATCGACAAACTGGCCGGTGCGTTGTTGGAAGATGTAGTCGCTGGCCCAATTGTGGAACAAGTCGAATTCGGCCCGTAGCCAGTCATTGCGGAAGCGGTAGCCTAGATCGAGGTTGTAGGACACCTCCTCGCGCAAGCCACGGTCGCCGACTTCGAAGCTGCGGGTGGCGTCGTGGTAGCCGTTGGCGAGCAGTTCCTGCACCTGCGGCGCGCGCGCCGAACGGGTCAAGGCCAGGTTCACGCTGTTGTTCGTGTCGATCTTCCACAAGCCGGACGCGGAAGCGCTGACCGGGACGTAGCTCAATTCCGACTGGCCTTGGGGCGCGACGCTGGCATGCTCGACCCGTGTGCCGAACTGGTAGGTCACCGGCCCCAAATCGAAGGCTTCGACGGCGAATACGCCGTAGTTGTTGATCTGCGAGCGCGGCACGATGGCTTCGCCGCTCAGCTTTTCAATGGCGCTGAAGTCGCTGGCGATGGCCTGAAAGCCGACCTGCCCGCGCAGCGGACCGATGTCCTCGTGGTCCAGTTCCAGGCGACCTTCGTAGCTTTGGTTGGTGAAGAACGCGCCCGGCTCGCCGTTGGCGATTTCGGTGTGCTGGTAGTCGGTATAACCCAGCTTGGCGCGGACCGCCTTGGCGAAGCCGAACGGCTGGCGCAGTTCGCTTTTGAAGTCGTATTTGGTCTGGCGCAGATCGATGCGTACCGTCTCCTCGCCCGCGCCGTTGGGGGCGATGCCGTAGTTGTTCTCCAACCGATTGATGGCGGCGCCGGCAAAACCGCGATCGCCGACCCAAGAAAGGCCAGCCGATCCGCCGATGGTGTGCGCCCAGGTGTTGGGCAAAAAGCCGCGTGGATTCTGCACGACATCGATGGACGGATCGGTCACCGCGACGGCGCCGACATCGATACCGCGCCCGCCGATCGACAGGTTATTGCGCTCCCGATAAAACCCCGTCCAGATGTAAGGCAACCCCGGCGTGGCCGCCATCGACGCGCAGCGCCGTGCTGGTTTCGTCGGCCACCGAGTCGTAGCGCTGCTCGACGGCGCCGCCAATGGTTTATCCGGCGGCGCGCCGGGTATGCGGTTGTCGATGACATTGACCACGCCGCCAATCGCGCCACTGCCGTAGAGCAGCGTCGCCGGCCCGCGCAAAACTTCGATGCGATCGGCCAACAGCGGTTCGATGCTGGTGGCGTGGTCGGGGCTGATCGCCGACACGTCATTGCGCCGACACCGTTATTGAGCACCCGGACCCGTGGACCGGCCTGGCCGCGAATCACCGGCGTGCCGACGCCCGGACCAAACGACTGGCTGGTCATGCCCAGTTCCTGGCCGAGGGTTTCGCCGATGCTGCGGCCCATCTTCAGATTCAAGGCATTGCGATCCAGCACGGTGACCGGAATCGCCGACTCGTTGGGTTTCTGCTGAAGCGGCGCGGTGACTAAGACACTATCCAGTTCAATGGGCTTTTGTGTATCGGCCAAGACGGCGGGAGCCGGAGCGGCGGACAGCGATAGGGCGAGAATCGGTTGCAAATTCTTCATGGCGACAACAGGTCAGGGGGAGTGAATTGAAATGTTATAGTGTTGCAAGTATAAGGCAAAGCAACGCGACGGCTGACGGGTGTCAGCCGGAGGCCGCGCAACGGGCGCAAATGCCATGGACCTCGATCGCCTTGCGATGAATGATGAATCCCGCCTCGGCCATTTCCTGATCCAGCGCCGTCATGACCTTCGGTGCGGGACGCTCTTCGACTTGCTCACAAGCGCTGCAGATCAGCAGCAATTGCTCGTGTTTCCGCTCCGAGCAACTGCACCCGACAAACGCGTTAAGGCTCTCGACCCGGTGAATAAGCCCCTGCTCCAGCAAAAATCCAGCGCGCGGTAAACGGTGGTGGGCTTGGCGGTTCGATCCACCGGCTTGAGCTGGTCGAGCAGGTCGTAGGCTTTTACGGCCTTGTGGCTGGCCCAGATCATTTCCAATATCTCGCGTCGGATCGGCGTCAGCTTGGCGCCGCGATCGGCGCAAACCCGCTCGGCCGTGCGGATGGCCTTTTCCCGGCATCCCCTGTGATCATGGTCCGAGTCCGGCGCTACGGACGCTTCTGCGGCGATATCGCTCATGTCAGGCACTTAAGCTGGAAGGGAGCCAACACTATAACATCGCATCGGTGCTGACCTGAGGGCGACGACCGGCCGTCATGGTCGCGTGTCAAAGGGTCAAAACTGCCAGTCGGCTTTCAGGTAGACGCTACGCGGTGCTTCCATGACCGCGCTGGGATAGAACTCCTGATAAAACTCAGGATGGTTCGGGTCGAGCAGATTCCTGCCGACGATGGACAGTTCCAGGTCTTTCCAGGGGCGCCACGCGGCGCGGGCATCCAGCGTGAAATACGCGGGAATCCGCCGGGTCAGCGACAACTGACTGATGCCAGCGGTTGGCAAACTGTCGACATAGCGGCCCCAAAGGTCCAAATCGACTTCGCTGATCGGGTTGTAGCCGGCGCAAGGCGAATTGCTGCCGCGGATTGCTGCCGGCCAGATTGCCGCCGGAGTTGTCCACGCTGCCCGCCATGGGTTTGAATTCACTGCGGAGAAACGTGTAGCTGGCCTGCAACGCCAGCGTTCCTCGGGCCGCCATTCGGTCTGCAATTCAACGCCATAGGAGCGGCCATGCATGCGATTTTCCGCCAACCCGGTCACGGTTGGGATCGGGCCGCCAAACGGGTCGACGACCGGGCCTTCGATGCTGCGCAGGTGATCGTAAACGTTATAGAACGCCGCCAAATCGGCCGAAAACTGCTTGATCGCGGCAAACCGGTAACCCAGTTCATAGGCCCACAATGCCTCGGTGCGGAAGTTCTTGCTGCCTTGCAAGCGCACATAAACAGGCACCGGCGAACCCTGACTAAGCGCGCTGCCGGCCGGGGCGGTGTGGATGCCGATGGTGCCGGAATCCTCCAGAACCGACGGGGTGCGCACCGCCCGCGAGACCGCCGTCCACAGCGTATGGCCGGACTGCGGCTTCCCACAGCAGGCGTGCGTTGGGTTGGCCTTCCCAGCCGGTGAACTCGTTGTATTCCAGCTTGGCGCCCAAGATCAGCTTGAGCTGGTCGGGAAGCAGGGTCATTTCATCCTGCAAGAAGGCGCTGATCAGGTCGCGGGTCCGGCTGCCATGCCGAATGGCCACTGGCTGACGCAGCGCATAGCGCGGACTGGTCGAGCGGTAGCTTAGCCCCCAGACCACATCGTGGTCATTGGCGAACAGGAAGCGATGCTGGAAAATCCAGTTCGAAGGTTTCCCGCTCCTCCGTGGCGTATTTTCCTTACGAAGGTGTGATCGAAGAAGCCTTGCAGGCTGATCTCGGAATTCGCCCCGAGGCTGCGCTTCCAACGGCCGAGGATATGGCTGCCGGACACTTGGACCGGGTCGAGAAGCGCCTCGTTGAAGGGAGCCCGCAAGCGCGGCAAGGTGAGACGCTGATTGACGTCACCGCCGTAGGTTTCGCCCATCAGCGTCAACGAGCTGCCCTGGCTGAATTCATGCTCCAGCCGGAAGCCGCCGCGAATGCTCTGCCAGGTGTCACGGCCGGCGTTGCCATCCTCAAAGCGCCACCCGTCGCGTGCGAAGCCTTTCATGAAAACCCGCGCCAAGGTCTTTTCGCCCAGCTTGAACCCGTAGCGCAGTGAGCCAAGCGACGCTCGTAGGTGCCGGCACCGAACGTGAACCGACCGCCCTGGGTATCGGCGGCCGACTTGGTGATGACGTTGATAACGCCGTTCACCGCGTTGGCGCCCCACAGACTGGCGCCAGGACCGCGCACGACTTCGATGCGCTCGATATCCTCGATCACCGTGTCCTGAACTTCCCAATAAACGCCGGAAAATGTCGGCGAATAGACGCTGCGACCGTCGATCAGCACTTGCAACTTGTTGGCGAATCGGCCGTTGAATCCGCGCGCGCTGATGGCCCAACGATTCGAGGTGATCTGCGCGACTTCCAGGCCCGGCACCAGACGCAGCGCCTCCGGAATGGAGGTCACCCCACTGCGGCGAATGTCATCGGCCGTAATCACGAACGCGGCCGCCGGCACATCGGCGAGATTCTGGCTCTTGCGCGACATACTGGTGACTTCCAGCTGTAGCAGCTCTTCCAGGCTCATGTCCGCCAGCTTCTTGCCGAACTCCGCGTCTTCACTGGCCAGCGCCACATTTGCGAGCAGAATAGCTGACAGCGCCGTTAGCGTCGGCCAGAGGGCTGGATGAATCCCAACATGAAGAGGTCATTGCGGTCGTAAAGCAGAGCAAGCGCGGCACGAACACCGCCTGAGTCCATAAGTCTTGTTCAGAATCCGAAAAATTGAAGCAACAGGTGTGCGAAAACCTTGAGGCGATTACTAAAGTTAGCCCCACCGTGGGA